>WNWU01013905.1:505620-802225 GCA_012654045.1 Ptyas mucosa | reverse complement strand
TATTGTTCAAAACAGTCATTAGTATTATGGCTGATGTTTGACAGCAATCCTAAAAATCAAAGATTACAAGAGTGCTTCTTTCTCTGTATGTATACAAAACATCACATACCAGGAATAGCATATTAAGATGGACTTATGCAGTGGTGGGTTTCAAATTTTTTTACTACCAGTTCTGTGGGTGTGGCTTGGTGGGCGTGGCATGGCGTGGCGTGGGCGTGTGACAGGGGAAGGATACTGCAAAATCCCCATTCCCTCCCCACTCCAGGGGAAGATTACTTCAAAATCCTCATTCCCTCCCCACCCCACTAACCTGCTCTGGGAAGGAATCAAACTCCCCCCTCTTCATTTCCCCAAATAAAAATATTACTCATAAGAAAAGGCTCCCAGAAAAGCAAGGAAAAATCAAGCTGCTAACAAGGAACCTGCCTGATACTCATTCCACATTCCTGCCAGCTGCATAAAGGAAACTTTGTAAGAAGAAAACAGCTACCGGTGCTTAGAGATAATAGAAAGTGGAAGCCGGAAGTTCAGCTCCATATACAAGCAGGCAGAAAACTCATTCAAGACAGGATATTTCAAAATGGAAATCGCCCAAACCTTTTTAGAAACAAAGCCCTTGTTGCATAAACCCCAAAACTTCAAAAACATAGAACCATATAAGAATCCCTCCTCTTACCCAGTTTGTTGTTCAGCTGACCCAGAAATGAATTGCTGAATGTCACTTTGCTTCTGCAAGCAAAAACCTCCTTCCAGCAACTGCTTCTTGACTTGTCAATTTAAAGCGATGGCATCTTTTTTTTTTCCTTCTTCTTTGCCAAGTGATCTCCTGGCTGAGAAGCGAGTCCTGATTTTTTCCTTCTAGACAATCAGTTGGGAGGCTTCTTGCCTTCTCAATTTAAAGCAATGGTGTCTTGGGTTTTTTTCCTCTCCTTTGTCAAGTGAGCCCTGATTTTTTCCTTCTAGCCAATCAGCTGGGAGCCTGGAGGCAGCGAATAGATTGGGGGTGGGGGCAGGCAGAGGTGGTATTTACCGGTTCTCTGAACTACTCAAAATTTTCACTACTGGTTCACAAGAACTGGGAAGAACCAGTAGCAACCCACCACTGACACACACATAAAAAGAGACTTTCACCCTTTATTAAACAGTTAAAAATAGGTGAAGCTCCGGGGACAGATGGATTAACAGCTGCTTATTATAAGAATTTACAAGTTGAAATGGTAGAACCGCTTAGAATCTTATTTTGTAAAATTCAATTGGTGGGTGGAGTTCCGCCATCTTGGAGAACAGCTTTTGTCTCATTGATTCCAAAAGAAGATCAAAATTGTGTTAAACCAGAAAATTTTAGGCCAATATCACTCTTGAATACTGATTATAAAATTTTTGCTAAGGTATTAGCGAATAGGCTAATGCCAGTTATGCAACAATTAGTTCACAATGATCAGTCAGGGTTTATACAAGGGAGACAAATGAAATACAATGTTAGACAAGTTGTAAATTTACTGGAATATTTGGAAAAAAACAACCAAGTTCGTGTTTTTGGATGCAGAGAAAGCATTTGATTGATTGAATTGGCAGTTTTTGTTTAAGATAATAGAAAAAATGCATTTTGGAGATCATTTTATACAATCAAATAGGGCAATATACCAGGAACAAACTGCACAAATAGTAATTAATGGAGGTCTAACAAAGCCTTTTAAAATTGAGAAAGGAACAAGACAGGGTTGCCCCCTGTCCCCATTGCTGTTTATTTTGACCTTAGAAGTGTTGCTGAATAAGATACGAGATTCGAATAGATTAAAGGGAATTGTAATTAGACAGCAAGATTATAGATTAAGGGCGTTTGCAGACGACTTGGTTATTACTTTATCTCAACCAACAGAATCAGTCATATATATGTTGGATATTTTGGCTCAATATGATAAAGTATCTGGTTTTAAAGTAAATCAGCATAAAACAAAGGTGATAACTAAAAATATGTCTGTATCTCAATGTGAGGAATTAGGAAGAATAACGGGGTTTGAAATAGTTAAAAAAGTTAAATATCTTGGAATTCACATTGCAGCTTCAAATACGAAACTTTTCAAAAATAATTATGAAGTGCTTTGGCAAAGAGTTCAGAGAGAAATGGAAACTTGGAAAAAGTTACAGTTATCTTTACTGGAAAGGATAGCAGCAATAAAGATGAATGTATTACCTAGGTTTTTATTTTTGCTTCAAATGATACCAGTGCTTAAGAAAGATGGAAACCTGATGGATTGGCAAAAAGGGGTTAACACTTTTATTTGGGATGGGAAAAAAACAAGAATAAAAATGAAAATTATACAGGATGTACGTGAGAGAGGAGGTCTTAAGATGCCAAATTTAAGATTGTATTATGAAGCAGCTGTTTTAACACAAATTAGTGATTGGTTCAATTTAACTGAAGACAGAATTCTAAATATAGAAGGTTATCATTTGCTATATGGATGGCATGCTTATTTGTTATATGAAAAAAGGTGGACAAGGCATTTAAAGGTCAAATACTTAGAAATGCCTTATTGAGGGTATGGAAAAAGTATCAATATAAGTTAAATTATAGAATCCCAATTTGGGCAAATCCCAGACATGCGATAGAAAATATAGAGCAAAAAGAGGAGGTGGTTACTTATAAAGAGCTTCTTGTTATGGAAAGGGGCAAATTGCAGTTGAAATCTTTAAATGTACTGAAAGAAGAAGGTATAATTTATACTTGGTTCCAGTATGGTCAGCTCCAAGCTAGATGGAGGGAAGACCAAAAAATTGGTTTTATGCAAAATGAGGAAAATTTGGTAAAACAGATTAAAGATCAAAGCCAAATGCATATTAAAAGGTTATATAATGTTTTATTGGAAATAGACTCAGAAACAGAATTGGTAAAAGATTGTATGATAAAATGGGCACAAAATTTTCAGGAACCGGTAATGTTGGAAACTTGGGAAAAGATTTGGGTTAGAAATGTTAAATTTACACAAGCACATAATTTGAGGGAAAATTTTTATAAAATGTTTTATAGATGGCATTTAGACCCTAAAAATTATCATATATGTATCCAAATGTGCAAGCTAAATGTTGGAGATGTGACTATGATGATGCTACTTATTTTCATATTTGGTGGACCTGTAAGAAAATCAAAGCTTTTTGGATAAAAATTTGGTGGGTGATGCAGAATGTTTTTTAAAAAAGGTTGAAATTTACTCCACAATTGTTTTTATTGGGTATTACAACAGGTTGTACAACAATAGAGACTAAATTGATTTTAAACCTTATATCGGCAGCTAGACTGCTGGTGGCGCAATACTGGAAAAAGGACTTTTTGCCTACTATTGATGAGTGGATACTGAAAGTAACGAACTTGGCAGAAATGGCGAAGATCTCAGCTTATCTGAAGGACATTACTCAAGAAAGATATATATTGGAGTGGAGAAAATGGATTGATTATATTCAGAACAAATACCAGACAAAGAAACACCAAATAGCTTATGGATGAATGTTAACTTTAGATGTATATTATCTGTAGCGGCGTTATGGTTCTATGGGGGATCTGTTAATATAGTTGAAGTTAGGTTAATTTAGTTTGTGATTGTTATATGCAATACCCTGTATTTTGCTCTGGGAAGTCATGGATGGGTGGGTGGAGGGGGGGTTTAGGGAGGGATGGGTGGGAAAGGGAGGGGGGATGGAGGGTGAAAATAATTGTTGTATAAAACTTTTTCAATAATAAAAAAAGAGAGACTTTCACCCTTTGGAGTATAAAAACATTAAGAACCAAACATAATTGTGAGAGATGAAATAAATGTCTAATTGAAAGCAATCAAGTTATTAAGATAAACAGTGGAATATATAAATTAAGAAGTTTATAAATTTTGCATGATTAAGTAATTATTGATAAACACCTGATTATTGTTATTAGAAAATTAATTAGTAATTGTTAGTAATTATTGATATACATCAGATTATTGATATTTAAAAATTAATTTTGAGTAATTTATATTTATATCTGCTTATCTTTATAATTAGATATATATGTAGCTTTAATATATTTTTAATAAGTGTTTAGACTTCTATTTTTTCTTATAATTCCATATATAAGTAAAAATTTACATAGTCTTAAATAAGTTTATAGAAGTATATAGAATATAGAAAATAAGGATTTCAGAATTATAGTTATATATATATATGTATGTATGTATGTATGTATGTATGTATATATATATATGTGTATATATGTAGGTCTTTGGTTATTTGGGTTTTCTCCCGCGTAAAATTGGAAGTGTCTTGGCGACGTTTCGACGAAGTCTCATTCGTCATCTTCAGGCTGGTGTTCTCGGCTTCGTGCTTCCAGGAGCAATGTGTGATTGCAGCTGTTTCCTCCTTTTAACTGCCAGTGGGGGTGGGAGCTGATTGGGTGGGAGCATGGCTGTGTTCTGATTGGGTGGAGGTGTCCTTTGATTGGTTGGGGCCCTGGCTGTGTTCTGATTGGATGGGGGTGTGCTCTGTTTGGGTGGGGGCTTGGCTGTGCTCGGGTTAATCTGAGTTGCAGGGGGATTAGAGCTGGTGAGCTGCATTGCTGTTGTTTGGCTTCACGTTCATGGTTGTGCCACATCTTCATGGTGGGTGTCAGTTTGCTTCATATATGGATTGGAGGGGTTTAAAGTGGCCAATGATGCAGCTGTGGTCTGGCTTCTGGTCTGTGGTCGTGCCTCATCATCAGTGTGGGTCTGAGTTTTCTTTTTGCGTGGAAGTGTGGTGGTGATATCCTGTGTGGTTTTCGTGGGTATGGGTCTGGTGTCATTCTTTGTGTTAGGGACTCGGGTTTCCAAATGGCTGGTAGGCGGGAAGTGTCATCTCATTTATTCATGCTGTGTGGGCGTTTTTCTATCTCGATGGCTTCTCTAATTATTCTGTTGTTAAAGTGTTCAGTTTTGATGATAGTTCTGGTCTTTTTAAAGTCAGTTTCATGTCCTGTGGCTTTAAGGTGTTGGACCAGGGAAGAAGTTGGTTCCTCTTTTCTGACTGAGTTCTTGTGTTCTTCAATGCATGCACTTATTCTTCTGTTGGTTTGTCCGATGTATGTGGTGGGGCAAGTGGTGCATGGGATTTCATATACTCCTTGGTTTTCTAACTCAATTTTGTTTTTAGGGTTTCTTAGGATGGTGGATATTTTTCAGTTTGTGCAGAATGCTGTCTTGATGTTGTGTTTGTGGAGGATCTTGCTAATTCTGTCTGTGGTGCCTTTTATGTATAGGAGGAGGGCTTTGCCATTTTCTTGTTCTCTGTCTTGGATTTTAGTGGGGGTTTCTTTTTGGATTAGGTTGGTAATCTTATTTCTTTGGAATCCGTTGGATGTTAGTACATTAGCGAGAGTGTGTAGTTCAGTTTTTAGGTGTTGTTCATCAGCTAAGCGTTTTGTTCTGGAGATGAGTGTCTTGGCTACGGAGTTGATCTGTGCTGGGTGGTGGTGTGAGAGTGCGTGCAGATAGCGGTTTGTGTGTGTTTTCTTCTGGTAGATGGTGTGTCCTAGGGAGCCATTGGATTTTTTGTAGATTAAGACATCCAGGAAGGGAAGTTGGTTGTTAGCTTCTGTTTCCATGGTGAACTGTATTTTGGGGTATAGACTGTTGAGGTGTGTGAGGAAGTTGTCCAGTTTTTCTTTCCCGTGTGGCCAGATTATGAAGGTGTCGTCTACGTATCTGAGTCAAAGTTTGGGTTTGTGATCAGATTTTTCTAGAGCTTGGGTTTCAAAGTGTTCCATGTAGAGGTTTGCAATGACAGGTGAGAGGGGTGATCCCATGGGTGCTCCTTCTATTTGTTTGTATTTTTGTCCATTATAGATGAAGTATGTGTTGGATAGGCAGTGGTTGGTCAGATCTAGGATGTGCTTGGGTGGGTTGTATTTGTTTTGGATAGCTGTCAAGGCTTCTTTGATTGGCACTTGGGTGAAGAGGGATATGACATCAAAGCTCACGAATAGGTTGCTGGCTGTAAGTTTTGTTTCTTTATGATCTCTATGAACTGGAATGAGTTTTTTACGTGTGATCACACATTGCTCCTGGAAGCACGAAGCCGAGAACACCAGCCTGAAGATGACTAATGAGACTTCATCAAAACGTTGCCAAGACACTTCCAATTTTACGCGGGAGAAAACCCGAATAACCAAAGACATATATATATATATATTTGTAGACCTCTAAACTTATTATTATAATTTTAGTGATAGTTATATATCTATATCTAAGGAACTATATTGTATAGAACAAATTTAAAAACTATACAAGGGAAGAGAACGGACCACTCTCATAGTTAGTACGTTTAAGAACACTAAAATTAATTTATTGTATGGAAATTTGGAAGAATTTACAATGGATAGGAAAAATGACAAGTACAAGTACAACAACGATAACTAAAATAAGTAAGAAAACAGCTTCAAACCCTACATCCATTACATCTTCACCAGCACAGCAGCTGTCAATAGAAAGTATGCTGGCAGCAGAAAAACAGGCTCTATGTCCAATATACAAAGCATTCAATCAATGTTGTTAATGATTCAGGAGGCAATGACTAATACAAAAGAAGCCATTGTGAACAATCATGAGGAAACAAAAAGAAACCATGATGATCTCAAATCCGATATGGGAGAAATGAAGGAAAATATTTTTTAAAATGCATGATAAAATAGAAAAAAATCCAACAGAATATTTCCAGAAATGAACAAAGAATCCAAACAGTGGAATCAAAAATGGAACAAACAGACAAGAAAATAGAAAGGATGGAATAAAAACATGCATCAATCAGTAGAGAACTAGAAGAATCAATTTGTATTTGGAAATGGAGAAAGCATCAGTCTATCTTAGATTTTAGAATATCATGGAAAATAAAGACAAAGATTTAGGAGAGATAATGGTGGAAATTTTAGCCGAGGCAATGCAAAGAGATAAAGATGATATACAAAGAGACATTGATGAGGTACACAGAGTTCACACGAACTATGCCCACAGGCACAAATTGGCAAAAGAAGTTCATGTTTCACCAAAAAAATGTTAAAGGACGAAATCTATAAAAAATGAGAGATGAATCAATACTATACAAAGAAAAGGAAATAATAACCCTCAAACAAATCCCAAGACGAGTGAGAGACCAGAGAAGAAACTACAACTTCCTTACATCGCAATTGAATAAATACAAAGTCATGTTTCAATGGTTGATACCGGAAGGCATCTTAATCTCCTGGCAAGAGAAAAAATTTAAGATAGACACACTGGATAAGGTGCAGGAGTTTTTTGAACACCATTTTGCCCTAAAGGAAGATCAAGAAAGGAGGGAGGAAGCCAAGTGTAAAAGTCAGGAAGAATATCTAACAGAAGAAAACAAAGGAGAACAAGAAGAAAATAGAAATTGGAAGAGGAACGAACAGAGAGAGAAGGAGCAAGGGAAAAAACACAAAGAAAAACAAGAAATACAAGAAGATTAAGAACAACGAACAAATAAGAATGAATATGGAGGAAGAAATAAAAATGATCTCAATAAATATAAATGGTCTAAGCTCACCAGCTAAAAGAACACAGACATTCACAAAGCTACAAAGCTTAGATATGGACATTATAAATTTGCAGGAAGTACATATTAAGAAAAAGCATAGAAAATTACTAGAATACCCAAGATTAGGCAAACTGTATGTATCATTAGAGAACAAAAAAAATGAAGAATACATTAAAAAACAATTAGAATCAAAACAAATATACACAGATGAGGAGGGAAGAATTTTAATGATTGAAATAAAAACAGAACAAAAAACAATATTATTGATCTCAATCAATGCACCAAACAACAACCAAAATGAATTCTATAGAAAGATATACAATAAAGCAAAAAAAATAGAATATGAACATATTTACCTAATTGGAGACTTTAATGCAGTTATAGATGTGAAAAAAGATTATTGAAGCAATGAGAAAAATAAAACAAAGAAAAAGACACTACCTGACACATTTCATGAGATGACACATGAATTATGTCTACAAGATACATGGAGGGAAATAAATAAAGAAAAAAAATACATTCTATTCTAGTCCACATCAATCGTGGTCTAGGATAGATATGGTATGGATGATGACAGAACTTAGAAAGGAAATAGAAGAAGTGGAAATAACGACTAATACATGGGCAGATCATAATCCATTAAGAGTAACATGGAAAGGCCAGAAGAAAAGAAAAAGGTGGATGTTGAACAAAGAAATATTAAAAGATAAAGAATATATTCAAATGATTTAAAAAGAAATGAACATATTTTTTAGGATAAACACAAAAGAAGAAACATCCTTCCAAAACCTGTGGGACACTGCAAAAGCATATATAAGAGGCCTAACAATTGCTTTCACAGTGAAGAAAAACAAAAATAAAAAACAAGAACGAGATAATTTGTTAAAAGAACTTAAAAAATGGGAGCTAGATTTACAGAAGGAACCCCAGAACAAAAGAACTAAGGAAAAATAGATTTGATAAAACATAAGATTAATTTGACTACACGAGTAGAAATGGCACGGAAAATTAAATCAGCAAAGCAAAATTACTTCGAACATGCCAACAAAATGGGATGATGGCTTGCATACAAATTGAAAAAAGAAAAAGAGAAAAAAATGATGAGTTACAGGATGAGAAAGGAAAGATACACTTCAGAAAAGAGGGAAAAAAGATATAGCAAAAAATTATTTCTAAAATCTATATACACAAGAGAATATATCCGAAGATGATATTAAACGATATTTAGAAAAGATGAATTTAGTCAAATTGGAGGAGACACAGAGGGAGATATTAAATGGGACAATTAGTATGACAGAATTAATGGAGGCAAGAAAAAAACAGAAGAACAACAAAACACCAGGTCCAGACGGAATTATAGAAAAAATGCTTTTAAAAACCTCTGACGATCCCAGCTGAGTTGCCTGATTGTCAGAGGCTTTTAAAAGCATTTTTTTCAACCTCTTTGACTGAAGAGGTTGTAGAAAAAATAGTTTTAAAAGTAAAAAAAAAATTGGCCACACCCACCCAGTCACATTACACCCCCCCACCAAGCCACGCCCACAGAACCGGTAGTAACAAATTTTATATTTCACCACTGCAAAAAGGCAAATAAAAAACAATATGAGAATTATAATTGATGTATTAGAATATTATGAAACAAATTCAGACAAACAAATGGCATTAATATTTTTGGATGCACAAAAAGTCTTTGATAATTTAAATTGGAGATTCCTTATTCTACAATTAGAAAATATGAAATTTGGAGATAAAGATGGTAGAAAAAATATACTCAACTCAAACGGCAAGGATAGCAATAAATGGAGACACTACCGAACAATTTACAATAGCAAAAGGAGTGAGACAGGGTTGTCCTCTATCCCCTTATTATTTATTTTAACACTAGAGATACTGTTAAACAAAATTAGAAGTGAAAATGAAATAAAAGGATTGAAAATAAAAAAAGAGGAATATAAAGTCCAAGCCTTTGCTTACGACCTGGTCTTCATCTTAGAAAAACCAATACTGTCAGGACCCAAATTAATAACGCAAATAGAGGAATATGGAAAAGTAGCAGGACTTAAAATTAATAAACTCATTAATAAACTTAGAGATGCACTACTACAAACATGGCAAGGGATAAAAAAGAATCACTATGACAAAATTCCAGAATGGTTATCCACAACACAGGCACAAATCTACCCAAATGCATTAGACATTGACAAAATGAAAAGATATAAAGATTTGTTAAATAGTCAAGGGGAATTGAAAACAAGGCAGGAATTAAAAGAACAGGGTACAGACATTGATTGATGGCCTTACATGCAAATAAAATCTTAATAAAAGACAGATTTGATACAATATGGATTCCAAAGAGAGGTACACGAATTAGACAAAATCCTCCAAGGCACAGAAGATAAATTATCAAAAAAAATTACAATTATCTATTAAGATACAAATGGGAAGAGGAGGTAGTTAAGGGAAATATGATAATTTGGGTGAAAAAATTCAGATATAACATTGAATTGGATAAATGGGAGAAATTATGGAACAAAAATTATAAACTGAAAATGTCTGTATCCTATAAAGAAAATATGTATAAAATGTTTTACAGGTGGCACTTGCTGCCAGCCAGATTGGCAAAGATGTTTCCCAATACTTCACCAACGTGTTGGAAATGCAAACAGCAAAAGGGAACATATTACTACATGTGGTGGTCCTGCCATAAAGCAAAACAATATTGGAGTAGAATCAAATCACAATTAGAAGAAATAACCAAACAACAGATAGAGATGAGGCCAGAAACATTTTACTAGGAATACTCCCAGGGTCATATGAAAAAGAAATACAAAGGAGAGAGGTGGAGCTGATGTTGCGATGGTACACAGTCGATATCTCCACCACTGGACAGTCCTTTTTGGACCTCACCGTCCCATAGAGATGGTGATTGTGGAGGGCACATCCTGTTGATCCTGTGGATCCTATTGATCCAGGAGAAGCCCTTTTAACCGGTGGTGAAGAGGCAGCCATTAAGCTGCTGAAGTTGGGACAGCTCCAGAACAGAAGAGATTGAGAGAAAGTGTGCCGGCTTGGTGAAAGACCTTTTAAATAGACTATTTGAAAGAACGCCCTGTGGTGAAAAGATAATTAAAATTGAAACATAAGATGTTAAGCGGCAGAATTAAGCCTGAGTTTAAGATAGTTTTTCCCATTTTTTAATTTACTTTTACTGGTGGATGCTCATGGATGATTTTATTATTTAACCTGGACTGGACTGGTTTGGATTTGAGATTTCCACTTTATGTGTTTAATTGCTAAATATTTTGGTGCCTTTTTAGCACAAGTTATTTTTGGTTTTACTCTTTTATTTTTCTTTTCTCTCCATTTTAATTTTATCGGGTATTGGGTGCAGAGAGGAGGGAGAGTGGAGAAAATAAGTAACACTGCCATCTAGTGGATTGGATATATTATATCTTTCCTCCCCCCTTCCCTGGAAAGTAACAAGTGTGCTACATTTCAAAGACTCTGAGCCTATTCATATATAAGATAGTGGGAAGAGCATTAGAGACTATTTGAAGGATTGTTTATTCAAGTGCTCTGCTGGGAAACTATTAATGGCAAGAGTCTGAGTTTGAAAGGAAGAAGATTACAGTGACTTTGGGAAAAGAGCTGTAAATATTATGTGAGACTTAAAAGAATTGTTGGGTGTTATACTGTTGTGGATTTTTCTTTCAGACAGAAAGTTTATTTTTTATTTTTTTCTCTTTTTGATGTTACTTCTCCACTTCTCCCCTATTTTATTATTTTTAACTGGACTGAGGTTTTTTGGAAGACTCTTAACTTTTCACATACACATAGATTTTTTTATTAGTGTTTATTTTTTCTCCTTTTCTTTTTTGAATTTTTTCTTTTTCTTTTTTTTCCCCTTTCCTTTTTCTTCTTCCTTGAGGACAGATTGTTAAGGTATTTAATATCCCTTTGTTTAATTGGATTAAGACATACAAGAGCCTGAAGATTTTTTTTCTCTTCATCTATTGCTTGTGGCTTTATTTGGCTTTTCCTTTTCTTATTGCCACTTGGATAATATTTGTCCTATATATAAATGGATTAAGGTATAGAAGAATAGGTATAGATTTTTTATTTGTCTGAACTTTTCGCAACCACTTCACAGAAATGAGCAAAAAGGCAACAGCTATTGCTTCTTCTACATTGACTCCTTCCTCTTCACCATCTGGAGGACAACAATCAATACAGATGATGTTGCAACAGGAAAAAGAGAAGGAACGAGAGAAGGGAAAGGAAGCGAGGTTGTAGATGATTTGGCAAGGAATTCAAAACATACAATCAAGAGTAGAGAATATTGAGCAGAGAGCAGAAAAAAATTGAACAAAGAACAGAAAAAACAAATGAAAAAGTGGAGAACATACACCAAATGATGAAGAAATATGAGGAAAGACTCCAAAAAATTGAAGAAAAGGAAGAACAAAGGGATAAAAAAAATCAGAGATATTGACAGTAGATTGGACGAGGTCCAATAGAGGGTGAATATAAGAAATTTGAAAAAGAATTCTCCATAAAAAAAGGATATTAAAATAAAAATGGACACAACTAAACACAAAATGGGATTAATAGAAAAAGAGGACTTTGCACAAAAAATTAGAAGTGCCAAACAGAACTATTTTGAAGATGCAAATAAACCAGGTAGATGGTTAGCATACAAACTGAAAAGAGAGAGAGAATCAAGAAAAATATTACAACTAATGGATGACCAAGGACAAATTAGATATGGAAATAGAGAAGGAAAAAATTATACAAGACTATTATAGAAAACTGTATGAGCAAAAGAACATAGCAGAGGAAAGTGTTAAACAATACTTGCAAAAGGTGCAACTACCCCAGATTTCCAAAGACACTGAAGCGATGTTAGAAGGAAATATAATGATGATGGAATTAACTGAAGCACTTAAAAAACAAAAGAATGGGAAGGCACCAGGCCCAGACGGGTTACCAGCAGAATATTACAAGACATTACAGGAATCGCTGAATCTCCCATTGTTAGAAGTTATGAATGAAGTCATGTTAAAGGGAAAATTACCCAAATGGTGGATCCTGATAGGTTCCAGACGGAGCTTGGGCCATTCCCTGAGGCTCTGGCTCACGACCTGGCTGAAGACCTGGTGGCCGCCTGGGATAGGGCGGCCACTGGAGCTTTGGACCATGTCGTGCCTTTGCGGCCTCTGACCCGGTGCCGATCTCACTTAGCTCCCTGGTTCTCCGAGGAGCTGAGAGAGATGAAATGCCAGAAAAGATGCCTGGAGAGCAGTTGGAGGGCTAGCCTTTCCGAATTCGACCAAACACTGGTGAGGTCTCATATTAAGACCTACCTAGTGGCGATAAAAATGGCAAAGTTTAACTATTTTTCCGTTCTTATCATGTCTGCAGATAACTGCCCGGCCGCTCTGTTCAGGGTGACCCACTCCCTGCTCCATCCAGGACCCCTTGGAGGGCAGGGCTGAGGATTTTGTGCAGTATCTGCTTTGTGGCGAAAGTTGTTGAGAGTGTGGTGGCACGACAGTTCCCCCAGTACCTGGATGAAGCGGTCTATCTCAATCTGTTCCAGTCAGGCTTCAGACCTAGGCACAGCATGGAAACGGCATTGGTCGCATTGGTTGATGATCTCTGGAGGACTCGGGACAGGGATTGCTCCTCGGTCCTGGTCCTGTTAGATCTCTCAGCAGCTTTTGATACCATCGATCATGGTATCATGCTGCGCCGGTTGGAGGGGTTGGGAGTGGGGGACACCGTGTTGCGGTGGTTCTCCTCCTTCCTCTCTGACCGGTCACAGTTTATGTTGACGGGGGGCTAGAGGTAGACCCCAAGGTGCCTTGTATGTGGGGTGCCACAGGGATCGGTCCTCTTGCCCCTTCTGTTCAACATTTATGTGAAGCCGCTGGGTGAGATCATCTGTGGTTTCGGGGTGAAGTATCATCAGTACGCTGATGACATTCAGCTGTATATCTCCACCCCGGACCACGCCAATAATACCGCTGGCATGATGTCCTGATGTCTGGAGGCCGTACGGATCTGGATGAGGAGAAGCAGGCTCAAGCTCAACCCATCCAAGACTGAGTGGCTGTGGCTTCTGGCGTCCCGATATAGTCAGTTGGTGCCATCTCTGACTATTGGGGGCGAGTCGTTGGCCCCACGGAGAGGGCTCACAACTTGGGTGTCCTCCTGGATGCACAGCTGTCTTTAGAAGAACATGTGACAGCCATGGCCAGGGGGGCTTTATTTCAGGTTCGCCTAATTCACCAGTTGCGTCCCTTTCTGCATCAGGACTCCTTGCGCACGGTCACTAATGCCCTCGTCACCTCCCGCCTGGACTACTGTAACACTGTCTACATGGGGCTCCCCTTGAAGAGTACCCAGAGGCTCCAACTGGCCCAGAACACAGCTGCGCGGGTGATTATGGGAGTGTCATGGCGCTCCCATGTAACACCTCTCCTGCGTGAGCTGCACTGGCTCCCGGTGGTCCTCCGGGTGCGATTCAAGGTGTTGGTGAACATCTTTAGAGTGCTCCATGGCTTAGGACCTGGATATTTACGAGACCGCCTTCTGCCACCGATAGCCTCCCACCAGCCAGTACGCTCCCACAGAGAGGGGCTCCTCTGGGTGCCGTCAGCCAAACAATGTTGACTGGTGGCCCCCAGGGGGAGAGCTTTCTCTGTGGGAGCACCTGCCCTCTGGAACAAGCTCCCCCCGGAGATATGGATGATTCTGGATTTAAGTACTTTTTGTCGGGCCCTCAAAACTTTTTTATTTCGTCAAGCCAGGCTGGCCTAACTCTCCAATTGTGTAATTTTAATTTGAACTTTTAAATGGGGGATTTTAACTGTCGGGCCAAATTGTTTAATATATTTTGAAATTGTTTTTAAATTTTGTATTTGATGTTTTTTACTTCTGGCTGTTCACCACCCTGAGTCCTTCGGGAGAAGGGCGGTATATAAATTTAAATATTAAATTAAATTAAATTAAACTAAATCATGGTCAGAAGCATATATTACGCTTGTTCCAAAGGAGGATATGGACCCACAACAAATTAAGAATTATAGGCCTATTTCCCTGCTAAATTCAGACTAAAAAATCTTCACTTCAACATTGGCAGAAAGACTTAAAAGATATTTAAATAATCACATACATTCCGATCAAATTGGGTTTCTGCCAAAAAGACAGATTAAAGACAATATGAGAATAATTCTGGACACTTTGGAATATTATGAGGCACATCCTGAAAAGCAAATGGCTTTGATATTTTTAGATGCTCAGAAAGCCTTTGATAATGTGAATTGGTGATTTATGTTATTACAGTTGGAAAAGATGGGCTTTGGTAGAAAATTTATTCAAGCTATAGAAGCTATATACTATAAACAAACAGCAAAAGTAATACTAAATGGAGAATTCACAGAGTCTATTGAAATAAAAAAAGGTACGAGACAAGGTTGTCCACTGTCACCTTTATTGTTTGTATTAATGTTAGAAGTGCTAAACAGAAATATTAGAGAAGATAAATACATAAAGGGAATGAAGATTCAAAAGGAAGAATACAAATTGCAAGCATTTGCTGATGACCTGGTTTTTATTCTTGAAGATCCATTAGAATCAACAACTAAATTGATAGACAAAATAGGAGAATATGGAAAAGTTGCTGGTTTGAAAATAAATAAAGACAAAACAAAGATCTTGACAAAAATATGTTAATAAAACAAAAAGAAGAATTGGTGGAAATACCGAAGATGCAGGTCACAAATAAAGTTAAATACTTGGGGATACATCTGACAGCAAGATGCAGTGCACTCAAAGAGAATAACTATAATAAACTTAAGCAACAGATAGACACAGAGTTGGCAAAGTGGGAAAACTTACAATTATCATTGATAGGGAGAATATCAACAATTAAGATGAATATATTGCCTAAAATTCAATACCTATTCCAGACAATTCCAATCAGATTGGGGGAAGATTATTTTGAAGATTTGAATAAAACAGTGCTGAAATATATTTAGCAGGATAAAAAAGTGAGGATAAAACTAAAGTTCTTGCAAGATGCTAGAATACAAGGAGGTTTTGGCTTGCCTAATTGGGAACTATATTATCAAGCGACAAGTTTGATGTGGGTTAAGGAATGGATAACGCTAAGAAATGCCAGATTATTGATTTTAGAAGGGCATGATTTGTTATTGCGTTGGCATGCTTTTTTATGGTACAAGGAAACAAAAACACAGGGGTATTTTAGAAGATATTTCATACGAGAGACTTTGCTATTAAACTGGGAGAAGGTAAAAAAACAACATTATTTAAAAATTCCGGTCTGGTTATCAACTATTGAAGCATTCTCACATTCAATAATGTTTAGAAAGGAACAAAATGTTAGATAATTATTGAATGAAAAGGGTGAACTTAAATCTTTGCAAGAATTAGAAGTACAAGGTATAAAGATGAATTGGTTTTCTTATTTGCAAATACAGTCTAGATATGATAAAGACTATAAAACAGAAGGTTTTTATAACAATTTGACTAGTTTAGATAAAATCTTAACAGGTACTGATGAAAATATAATTAAAAATTTTATGGATATTTATTAGAAGTTAAATTGGAGGATGAACAAGTTAAAGAAACAATGATTGCTTGGGGGGAAAATTTTGGACATGGAATTGACTTAGAGAGATGGCAAAAATTATGGTGGCAAAATTATAAAATGACAATGTCAACTGCATATAAAGAAAATTTGTATAAGATGTTTTACAGGTGGCACTTACCCCCGACGAGAATCGCTAGAATGTTCAAGAATAAATCGGAAAAATGTTGGAAATGTCATCAGATACCGGGCTCATATTACCATATGTGGTGGACGTGTATAGAAGCTAAAAGATATTGGACTAAAATCCACACATGGATGGAAAAAATGACACAAAAACACATAGACTTTAAACCAGAGATTTTTTTATTGGGGATGGTACCTGAAATATACAATAGAGAATTGAGATATTTGATTGTGAATGTATTAACAGGGGCTAGAATTGTGTTTGCTAAAAATTGGAAAAATGAGAAAATGCCAACACAAGAGGAAGTTATTAAGAAAATAATGGAATGTGCAGAAATGAGTAAATTGACATTTGAAATTAGAGAACAAGAAGATAAACAATATTATAAGATATGGGATTTATTTTACCAATGGTTAGATAAAAAGACATGGAAATGAAATATGGTAGAGATTTTTTCAATGCAAGAAATGTAGAATTATATAATAATACAATACAAAGATGTACTGTTATTGGAATGATTTAGGAGAATGAAGGGCATAATACAAATTAACTTAAATCTTAGATTATTCTTTATGAAAAGAGGGAAGAAACAGTCATAAGCATATGATTAATGAGGATAATAATACATGGATATATATGAATAGAGTGAAGATGCACAAAAGACTTGTAACCAACCAACACACTGTTTGTATTTATATTGAAGATGGTTTTTTATTTGTTTTTTATATATTTGTTTAAGAAATAAAAATTTTGTCAAAAAAGAAAGAAAGAAAAAGAAATACAATATTTAATTATCCATATTATCACAGCAGCAAGAATAATCTATGCACAGAATTGGAAAAACAATAATATACCAACCGAAGATAATTTGATCAGAAAAGTTTTGGAATGTGTGAAGATGGACAAATTAACAAAGGAGATACAAGAAAAAGAGGAAACAGAATATTACTTAGCAAAATCCTCACTTCTACCCATCTCAAAGCAATGAAAATGCAAAAGCCTCACTTCTACCCCATTCATTCTTGCCACATTTGTTAAATTAATCACTACAGTTGTTACATGAGGCTGATGTCCCCAATGACTTTGCTTGTCAGAAGGTCACAAAAGGGGATCATATGACCCCAGGGCACTGTCATAAATATGTCAAGCATCCGAATGTAAATCACGTGACCATGGGGATGCTGCAATGATCATAAGTGTGAAAAATACACACCCACATCAATCCTGGTCCAGGATTGATATGGTTTGGATGACAGCGGAAATACGGACAGGAGTGGAAGAAGTAGAAATAGGAGTAAACGAGTGGGCAGACCATAACCCAATAACTATAAAATGGAAAAGACAAAAAAGAGTTAAAAGATGGACATTGAATCAAAATATATGCAAAGACAAAGAATACAAACAAATGTTGGAAAAGGAGTTGAAGATATTTTTTATTGTGAATAAAAAAAAAGATACATCAATACAAAACCTTTGGGACACACTAAAGGCATACATCCGTGGACTGACAATGGCTTATAACGCAAGGAAGAAGAAGGAAAGGAAATATCAACAAGAAAAACTATAGGAAGAACTTAAAAAGTTAGAAAGAAAATTACAGGAAGATCCCCAAAATAAAAAAATAAAAGAGGAATGGAATATAGTTAGACATAAAATAAATTTAACAATCCAAAAAGAAATAGCGCAGAAAATAAAAATGTCAAAACAAACGTTTTTTGAACATGCGAATAAAACAGGTAGATGGTTGGCCTATAAATTAAAAAAAGAAAAAGATAAAAGAATGATATATCAATTGAAAGATGAAAATGGAATAACCCAACACAAAAGGGAGGACAAAAAGGAAATTATACAAAAGTTTTTCTCAAATCTATACTGTCAGGAAGAGATAGCAGAAGAAAAAGTTAAAGACTATATAGAGGGAACAAACTTGTGTAAAATTATGGAGGGACAACAAGAAATACTAAATAGACCGATAACTGAAACAGAATTTGAAATGGCAATGAAAAAACAACAAAACAACAAGACGGACTCCCAGTAGAGTTATATAAAAACACTCAAAAAATGCTGGGGGTGGGGATGATGTTGGAAATATTCAGTGAGGCTCTAGAACTAAAACATCGACAGAAGCAATAATCACCCTTATTCCCAAAGAGGATACAGATCATCAACAAATACAGAACTACAGACCAATATCATTGTTAAATACTGATTACAAGATATTTATATCAATCATAGCTGAAAGAACAAAAAAAAATCTTGAACAAACATATACATTCAGATCAAAATAATTTCCTGCCAGGTCGACAAATTAAAAACAACATGAGAACAATAATAAATACCCTAGAGTTTTTTGAAGCACATCTGGAAAAACAAGCTTCACTGGTTTTCCTTGATGCCCAAAAGGCATTTGATAATTTGAACTGGAAATTTATGTTAAATCAATTGAAATTTATGGAATTTGGGACTAAGTTTGAAAAGATGATTGGAAAAATTTACGGCGAGGGTAATCATGAATGAAGATACGACAGGGAAATTTGATATAACAAAAGGGGTGAGACAAGGATGCCCAATTTCTCCACTTCTATTTATATTAACTTTAGAAACACTTTTGAAGAGAATTAGAGAGGATCAAGAAATAAAAGGGTTAAAGATAAAGACAGAAGAATATAAGCTTCAGGCTTTTGCCGATGATCTGTTGTTTATAGTGGAGGAACCGTTAGAATCAGGCCCAAAATTGATTAAAAAAATAGAAGAATTTGGCGAAGTAGCAGGACTTAAAATTAACAAAAATAAATCTAAATTATTAACTAAAAATCTTACAAAGAAACAAGAGAAGGAATTAGAATGCAGTACAAAAATTCAAATAACCAAGAAAATAAAATACTTAGGCTTACTGCAAGATACTCCTCAATTGAGGAAGACAACTATGACAAATTACTACTGCAAATTAAAAAAGATTTAGATAATTGGAAAAATTTACAAATTTCATTTATGGGAAGGATCGCTACAATCAAAATGAATATTTTGCTCAAAATACTATTTTTCTTCCAAGTTATACCAGTAAAATTAGAGAAGACTTTCTCTGAAACATTAAATAGAACAATTACCAAATTTTTATGGCAAGGAAAAAGACCGAGAATTAGATTAAAAACATAGCAAGACACAAAAGATAGAGGAGGAGTAGCACTCCCAGAATGGGAAATATATTATCAAGCATTTTGTATAACCTGGCTGAAAGAATGGATGGAGTTAAGGGACAAAAGAACATTAGTGATTGAAGGGCACAATTTGCAAGTGGGATGGCATGCATTCCTTTGGGACAAAAAATATGAAACACATGGTTACTTTAGAAGACACATACTAAGGAATGCATTGCTACAAATTTGGATCAAGATTAAAAAACAACATTACACAAAAATACCAATTTGGATTTCACGTACAGAAACATTAAAACATCCAAATTTAACCGAGTGGGACAAGATAGTAAGATATAGAGATATATTAAAAGAACAAGGAAATCTGAAAACAAAACAGGAATTGGAACAAGATCTAAATAGAAAAATTGATTGGTGGACATATACGCAAATTCGGTCGAAATATAAAGAAGACACAAAATTAAATGCGATATATACTAAGCAAAATGAATTGGACAAAATTATACAAGGGACGGAGGAGAAATTAATCAGTAGAATATACAAATTTTTGCTGCGATATAAAATGGAAGAAGAGATAGTTAAGGATACAATTATTAAATGGGCAAAAAACTTTAACCACACAATAGAATTGGAGAAATGGGAAAAATATGGCAAATAAATACAAAACTAACAATGTCCACAGCATACAAGGAAAACCAGTTGAAGATGTTTCATAGATGGCATATACAGCCGGTTAGACTTGCAAAGATGTTTCCGAGTAAATCTCCAGTGTGTTGGAAATGTAACAAGAGCTACGGAACATACTACCACCTCTAGTGGACATGTCCAGTTGCAAAGAAGTTCTGGGCTAAAATTAAAGAATGGCTAGAGAAAATAATAGAACAATAATTATCCAACTGATTTGGATAAGAGGTCTATTCACAATTGAAGTGTAGAATAGTTATGCTACAGCAATCCTATATTGCTTATTATTACCAATTACCAGCTATATTTTGGAGGATTAATTTTATTATTGAACAACTACAGTGCTCTCGGCCAATCCAAAATGTTAATAAACCTCAAACCTGAATATTTAAGAAATTAAAAGTGAGGTTATGGCTTTCTTAGGAGAATATCCATGTGTGCACAATTATTGGGCAATTATTAGTATGCAGAATTATTATGCAAAAATTAAAAAAATTCCCACCTTACTCATTTATTTTCATCTGTTAAAGTGAGAATAATAAACAAACAACTCAAAATTTACAAATAAACATTTCTGACATTTCAAAAAATAATAATAATCAGTGACCAATATAGCCACTTTTTTTTATTGAAAAAGTTTTACCAATACAAATTTTCCCCCTTTCCCCCCCTCCCTAGCCCAACATTATAAGATACATATAAAAACAATATATCATTCCATCCCATCCCCACCCTAACCCTCCCCCTCCTCCCTCTTCCCCCCCTTGACTTCCATTATATGCAATATTAACATTCCCAAACAATATATATGTTATTCAATCTTCCATATCTTTTTTCTATATTTACTAACATACTGACATAATCATCTCAGCTAAAAGCGATATAATATTTTCTAGTCTGATACTTATTCTGTACATACTCAATCCATAATTTCCATTCCTGTATATACTTCTCATGCATCTGGTCTTTTAAAAAAGCTGAAACCTTTGCCATTTCTGCAAATCCAGCCATCTTCTGGGTCCATTGGTCAACAGTCGGTAAAACATCACTCTTCCAATGTTGGGCAATCAACAACCTAGCTGCTGTCACCATATACAAAATCAATTTAGTTTCACCCAGTGTAAAGTCTTTAACTATACCCAATAGAAAAAATTGCGGAGAAAATTGTATTTTTTTCTTTAAAACATTTTGCATAACCCACCAGATTTTTATCCAAAAAGCCCTCACTTTCCTGCAAGTCCACCAGATGTGATAATATGTAGCATCTAAACAATCACATCTCCAACATTTTGGCTGCACATTAGGGTACATGCAAGACAATTTCTTGGGGTCTAAATGCCATCTATAAAACATTTTATAAAAGTTTTCTCGTAAATTTTGTGACTGTGTAAATTTAACATTCTGAACCCATATTTTTTCCCATGTTTCCATCATAACTGGTTGAGAGAAATTTTGTGCCCATTTAATCATACAATCTTTAACTAGCTCATTTTCTGAGTCTCTTTCTAACAGAACATTATAAACTCTCTTAATATGCATTGGACCTGTCCGCTTTATCTGTTCAACCAATTCTACTTCATATTCCATTAAACCAGTTTGCTGATCTTCTTTCCATCTCATCTGTAATTGATTGTACTGCAACCAAGTCAACGATTTCCCTTCTTCCAACAGCATATCCAAAGTCTTCAATCGCCACCTGCCCTCTTCAAAGTAAAGTAACTCTTTATATAAGAAACCCCCGAGTGACTTAATATTTGTATTCCACATGGTATCAGCAAGATCCAGCCAAAACGGAATCTTGTAATCCCAATTAATTCGGTGCCTTCTCCAGACTCTCAACAAGGCATTTCTGAGTAGATGACTATTGAACACTTTGTCCACTTTGTTATCATAAAATAGGTATGCATGCCAACCCCAAACCAGGTCATGACTTTCTATATTCAACAAATCAGTCTTAGTTTTCCCAAACCAATCACTTAATTGTATCAATGCAGTTGCTTCATAATATAGTCGAAGGTTTGGGAGTTTAAGACCACCTCTCTCACGAGTATCTTGCATTATTTTCAGTTTAACTCTTGGTTTTTTATCATTCCAAATGAATTTATTCAGTCCTTTTTGCCATTCTAGCAATGGTTTGTCTGATTTAAGCACCGGTATCATTTGAAATAAGAAGATAAGTCTAGGTAAAACATTCATCTTTACTGCTGATATTCTTCCAAGCGGTGATAACTGCAGTTTCTTCCAGTTTTGCATATCTTTTTGTATCTTTTGCCACAGAACCTCATAGTTATTTTGAAACAGTTTAGCATTGGAGTCTGTGATTTGTACTCCTAAATATTTGACCTTTGAAACAATCTCAAAACCTGCCATTCTTTCCAGTTCCTTTTTTTTGCTCTCTGTCAGATTTTTGACAATCATTTTAGTTTTCTTCTGATTCAGCCTAAAACCAGATACCATGCCATAATCTTCTATGATATTTTTCATCTGGATTATTGAATTCATAGGTTGTGATAGGGTAACAACCAGATCATCTGCAAATGTATTAGTTCTGTAGTCCTCTTGCCTTATAGCTATTCCAGTCAAGGAGTTCGAATCCCGTATTGCGTTAAGTAAGACTTCTAAAGTTAGAATAAATAATAGCGGGGATAATGGACAACCTTGTCTGGTGCCTTTTTGTATGTTGAAATTCGATGTTAAACATCCATTAATAATAAGTTGTGCATGTTGTTCTTGATAAATTGCACCAATCGCTTGTATAAACCGCTCCCCCAAATCCATTTTTTCCAAAGTCTTAATTATAAAGTCCCAATTCACTCGATCAAAGGCTTTTTCCGCATCCAAAAAAACCAGCACTGCAGAGATCTGTTTATTCTTATCTAGATAGTCCATTAAGTCTATAACTTGCCTAACATTCTCCTTCATATATCTGCCTTCAATAAATCCTGCTTGGTCATGATGAATTATCTTTTGAATAACTGGCATCAATCTGTTGGCTAGTACTTTTGCAAAGATTTTATAGTCTGTGTTTAATAAAGATATTGGTCTATAATTTTCTGGTTTCTTAGGACCTGATTCTTCTTTCGGAATCAATGAAACAAAAGCTGTTTTCCATGAGGAAGGTATCTTACCTCCTAGTTGTATATTACGAAATAAATCTTTAAGATGCTGAATCATTTCTTCCTGTAAAGTTTTATAATAAATTGCAGTTAAGCCGTCCGTCCCTGGCGCTTTAGCTGTTTTTAATTGTTTTATAGCAAAACTGATCTCCTCCACTGTTATCAATTGTTCCAAACTTTTCTTTTGAGTCGTTGAAATTTTTGAAATTCTCTTGTTTTCTAAATATTCATCTATGGTAATATTCTGTATGTCATCTTTAGCATATAACTTAGTATAATATTCCAAAAAGGCTTTTTAAATTAGATCTTGTTGATAAACTTCTTTATCAGCATATTCAGTACTATCAATAATTCGTGTCGATGCTTGTTTCCTCAAAGTATACGCCAACCACCTGCCTGGTTTGTTAGCATTGGAAAAGGTATTATGCTTTGCAAATTGTAAATTAGTTGCCGTTTGGTCTGCTATAAGCATTTGAAATTGATCCTTCAGAAGTTTTATAGCCATTTGCAATTTTCCATCTGTTGGTTTTTGTATCAGTTGTTGTTCTTTCTTTTTTATCTCAGATTCCAGTTGTAGTCTTTTCTTCTGCTGATTCTGCCTGTGTTTAGAGTTCATTTGAATTAGTACTCCCCGCATATATGCTTTACCTGCATCCCAAACTGTTTCAATAGGGGTACCTTTATTCAGGTTAAATTTAAAAAACTCCTTTAAATGCTTTTTAAGTTCAATTATATTTTTTTCATATCTAAATAGATTCTCATTTACTCTCCAGGATCTTCTTTCTCTTTTGCCCATCTCGATTTCCATCCAGACCGGACTGTGGTCAGTCAAAGTCCTAGGAAATATCTTTATTTTCTTTACTTTAGAAAGTAAGTTAGAAGTTAAGAGAAAAAAGTCTATTCTGGAAAAGGATTTGTGCCTGTCTGAGTAAAAAGTAAAGTCCAATTCATTTGGGTTTCGAATTCTCCAAATATCTTTCAATTCCAAATCCTCTTTCAGTTCAAAAAAAGCTTGTGGTAGTTTATTCCCTATTTTGGCCGTAGTTTTTTTATCCAATCTAGGTTGGATTACTCCATTCCAGTCGCCCATTATTATAATGTTTGAATAATCCCAATCCAGAATTTTTAAATGAAGCAACTTGTAAAAATTTTCCTGCTGTTGATTTGGAGCATATATTCCGACCAACAAGATTGGTCCACCATCTGTAATAACTTCAATTGCAATATATCTTCCATCTTTATCTACTTCTATAGTTTTAGCTGCAAATCTCTTGTTTATATATATCACCACTCCATTCTTCTTTTCCAAATTTGAAGCAACAAATTGCATTCCCATTTTTGAATTTATCAAGTATTTCTGATCTTGCAATTTTACATGAGTCTCCTGTAAGCAAATAACATCATTATGAAATTGTCTCAAATAGTGAAATATCTTCCTTCTTTTTTGCAGAGAATTCAGTCCGTTAACATTCCAAGACAAAAATTTAAGTGCCATTTGACCCTGTCTGAAGTTTTGAGAGCAATTGTTGAAGATTCTCTCCTACAGTAGCAATCTTCGGTTTAGCTCCTCCCATGACTTCAGCTTGCTGCTTATCTTTGGGTCTTTTTTCACGCTGTGGCTTAATATATTCTTGCTGCTGTTGCTTCATTTGTTTAGACATTGCTCTAGTTATACGTTGCTCTTCCATTTTGGATGTTGTTACTTCCAAAGCCATCGCCTCCTCTGTGATGGTTTTAGACATTTCTTCCAAAGGAGAAGCTTCAAATGGTGCAAAAGGGTCAACCACAACACCACCTACTGCTCCCATTGACTCTCTTGCCTCCCTTTGCGACTGCCTTATTTGTGTTTCTGTTTCTTGATCAATCTCAGCTTGTAGTTGAACTTCCTTGTCTATTGGTGAAGATGTGCGTGGAGGAGGAGAGCCCGCTTTCAAAACGTTATAATAAAATTCTTCTGCTTTTTCAATAGTGTTAAGGCGGTATCTCACTCCTCGCAGCCTCAATATTACACCTATTGGCGCATCCCACCTGAATTGTATGTTCTGTCTTTTCAATTCTGCCACCAAAAATCCAAAATCCTTTCTATCTCTTAACATTTTGGGTGGTAATTCTTTAAAAACTCCAATCTCACTTCCATCAACTTGAACTGTTGTAACAAAGGAATTTTGCAAGATTTCATTTCTCATTCTTCTGTCTGTAAAGTATATAACCACATCTCTAGGCAGTTGTCTTTGTACCGCCACACGAGAATTAACTCTATAGACCTTGTCCATCTTGCACAAAACCACGTCTGGTTCCACTTTCAACATAACTGCCAAAGCCTCTGCGCAAATTTTCCTGAGATCTTCCCTGGTGTTCTCTTTTACACCTCTCAGTCTAATAGCATATTCCATTGATCGAAATTGCATCATAGTAATCTCATTTTGCATTTTTTGTGTAACTTCTTCAATTTCTATGATTCTTGAATCAGAAGCTCTAAATTTGGTCTCCATCTCTGAGGCAAGATTCTCCACTTTTTTATCAATCTGCAACACTACCTCAGACAGGCCTTTAACCACTGTTTGAATATCTTGTTTAACTGCATCATATTTCTCTTGAACCATTCCTTTAACCTCCTTCTCTGATCTTTGAATTTCTTTAATAATAAGGTCATATTGACTTTCTTCCTTTGTCTGAGATTGCAACTGCGCTGTTTGAGGCTGTTTCTGTTTATGTGTGGGGGAACCCCCCCCCCCGGTTGCTTTGTTGCCATTTTGCCTCTTAAAGATCTTCCTTTTCCACAAACTCTAGCAACTTTTCCCAAAAAGTTCTCCAGATTCAGTCAGGTCTATAAAAGTCAATTAGTATTTTTATTTTATTTTATTTTATTTTTGGTTACTTTTCTGCCTCTTCCAGCCGGATTTGTTACTTTAAAATGTAGCCGAATACACTGATCAAATTACTTTCGCTTTCAGCTGTTCTCCACTGAAAGCAAGCGCCATTTTTTTCCCCATTCTCAAACCCAGATAACTTTCACTTTAAGAACTCTTTAAAATAATTCAGAAAACTTCCAATACTTGCTGTTTAATAAGAAGTTTCAAATCTTCCTTATTTTTCGTTGTTGTTAGTAATGCTGCCGCGCTGTCTTGCTCTGCTTTAAAGCAGAGTTTCCCAGTCGTCCGGAGCTTCAGCGGGTTGGATAGGGAGTCCCACCCTGTTAACTCCCCAGAAGCAAAAAAAACTTTCTGGGGGTCTCACAGGGGACTCTACCTGCAGCCGCCGGCTCTCCTCACAAGCCCCTCGCGTCTTGGAGTTTTTCGAGCCATTTCAGTTGCCGAAACGGCTCTTTTACGGGTGATCGGGCTGGCGGTCTTCAAAAGACCGTCAGCGACGGCTCACGGCAACAGCGGAAGTCTTGACGATCAACTTTTTGTGCAGCAGCAACCACAGCCTCCCAGATACTGTTCAGAGTGGTGTACTGTTTTCTTTCACCATAAATCTCCTATTTAAAAAGGGTCCACAAGTTCTCAATAGGGTTTTAGGTCAGGTGAGGAAGGGGGTCATGTCATTATTTTTTCATCTTAAGGCCTTTACTGGCTAGCCACACAGTGGAGTACTTCGATGCATGTGATGGAGCATTGTCCTGCATAAAAATCATGGTCTTCTTGAAAGATGCAGACTTTTTCCTGTACCACTGCTTGAAGAAAGTGTCTTCTAAAAAGTGGCAGTAGGTTTGGGAGTTGATTTTGAGTCCATCTTCAACCCAAAAAGGTCCAACTAGCTCATCTTTCATAATACCAGCCCATACCAGTACCCCACCTCCACCTTGCTGGTGTCCGAGTCGAAGTGGAGTTCTGTGCCCATTACTGATCCAGCCACGGGCCCATCCATCTGGTCCATCAAGAGCCATTCTAATCTCATTAGTTCATAAAACCTTTGAAAAATCTATCTTCAGATATTTCTTGGCTCAGTCTTGCCATTTCAACTTATGTGTCTTGTTCAGTGGTGGTCAGATTTCAGCCTTCCTTACCTTGGCTATGTCTCTGAGCACTGAACACCTTGTACTTCTGGGCACTCCAGGTAGGTTGCAGTTCTGAAATATCACAGCACTGGAGGATAATGGGTTCCTGGTAACTTCATGTTTGATTCTTCTCAAATTTTTGGCATCTTTGGCTTTTTTTCTCAGCATGTTTCTTGCAACCCTGTTGACTATTTGCAACAAAACATTTGATGGTTCTGTGATCACGCTCTGATATCTTAGCAATTTCAAGAGTGCTGCATCCCTCTGAAAGACTTTTTACAATTTTTGACTTTTCAGAGTCAGTTAAATCTTTTTTAGCCCATTTTGCCTGAGGAAAAGAAGCTGCCTAATAATTATGCACACCTTGATATAGGGTGTTGATCTCCTTAGGCTACACTCTCCCTCATTATACAAATACACATCACCTGACCTTATATCCAGCATTTAAGTTTATACAGCTTGGAGGTGGAAAATATGCATACAAATGATGATATGGTCAAAATACTCAGTTGCCTGATAATTGTGCACATGCTGTAAGAACTTTTATAGTAGCTTTTATCATAGCCACACTCCAATAGAAGAGAATATACATCAGCTGGGATCGTCAGACCCTTTTAAAAGCATTTTTTCTATAACCTCTTCCCAGCTGAGTTGCCTGATTGTCAGAGGCTTTTAAAAGCATTTTTTGCAACCTCTTTGGCTGAAGAGGTTGTAGAAAAAGTGCTTTTAAAAGTTAAAAAAAAAAGTTGGCTATGCCCATCCAGTCACATTACCCCCCCACTAAGCCACGCCCACAGAACTGGTAGTAACAAATTTTATATTTCACCACTGGTCCAGAGATATTTTACGAGAAGAGTCCTCCATTCCTCTAACCACAATAAAATACCTTATGCCACCAGACTCCAAATTTTGGGGTTAGATAACTTAGAAATATGCCGACTTCAGTCTGACCTAAGCATAGTACATAAAATTATCTGCCACAATGTCCTTTCTGTCAATGACTACTTCAGCTTCAACCAGAACAATACACGAGCAAATAATAGATACAAACTCAAGGTAAATCGCTCCAAACTCGATTGCAGAAAATATGACTTCGGTAACAGAGTGGTCAATGCCTGGAATGCTCTACCTGACTCTGTAGTTTCTTCCCCAAACCTCCAAAACTTTAACTTAAACTGTCTACTGCTGACCTCACCCCATTCCTAAGAGGTGTGTAAGGGTGTGCATAAGTGCACCAGCGTGCCTACCATCCCTGTCCTAATATTCCTTTTTACTTACTCTTTTCGTGTATTCAAATTATGTTTATACTTTTATCCAATATCTTATATATGCTTGACAAATAAACCTATGATTATGATTATGATTATCAGTTACTTTGTGTATTGCATCTTAAGGCACATTTCCTTAGCAGAACCCTAGAGGGTCTCAGTAGCAGGGAAACTACTTTTGCCTTATGGCTATGGAGTGTTAGATTCAGTTCCAAAAGATTGTGCACAGATGCAGCAGTTGTCAATTATTTGTTAAAGAGTTGTGCTATTTCCAGGTGTCACACATCATGAGACCCTAACTGGTGCTGCATTCCTACTTGTTTTTGGTCCCTCTATTTATGAAATGCATGGCTGAGAGTTGATTTCCAGACTAACTAAAATGCAATTTATAAAAAAACAAATGTACTTAAGAGGATGAAAACCATATTCAAAATATAAAAAGGCTATATTATTTTATGGGGCAAAATTATCTAAAGGACTACAAATGCTGAAAGATTATCTTCTTCTTTAAATGCTTCTGGGGCCTAGGAAATATCTTACTTTCAGAGTTTCTTTTCCTCCTCCTTGGGCAAAGCATACAATTGGAATCTTTCCGCCATAATTAGAATCTGAAAAACAAGTATATGACACATAAACAGATGGTTTTTAGCAATACTATAAATTTGCCTTATTTTAATTAACAGTGTATCAAAATCTGTATTCCAGTCTCCAAGTTACTTTCACTGAAATAAGCCTCAGTATCCACATCAGATTGGCTAGATCAGGGGTGTCAAACTCAAGGCCAGCGGGTCAGATCTGGCCCACAGGGTTCTTAAATCTGGCCTGCGGTATCTGCCTGGAAATATCAAAGGACTGGCCCGTGATGCCTCTGTTGGCCAAAATGGGCGGGGGGGGGGAATGTGCATCCCGCGTGGCCCGTTTTCGGCCTTCATGGCCTCTTGCAGCACTCTGCCAGTCAAAAATGGGCCACATGGCCTATTTTCAGCCTCCATGGCCTCCAGCATGGCTACGCACACCCCGGCCATGCTCACCTGGCCACAATCCCCCTGGTCCCCAGCCCTCTGAAACACAACCCTGATGCGGCCCTCAATGAAATCAAGTTTGACTTCCCTAGGATAGATAGAATACAGTGAATAGCAATAGCAATAACTTTACAGTGCTTTATAGCCCTTTCTAAGCGGTTTACAGAGTCAGCATATTGTCCCCAACAATTTGGGTCCTCACTTTACCAACCTCTGAAGGATGGTGGGCTGAGTCAACCCTGAGCCTGGTGAGATTTGAACTGCCAAACTGCAGTCAGCCAGCAGTCAGCAGAAGTAGCCTGCACTTTAACCATAGTGGCAGGAGGGACAAATAATAATTATTTTGTTTTAAAGCTGACCCAACTCCTTTACAGATCAGCCCACACTCTCAAAATAAGTGCACCCTGGGAAGCCAGACTCCATTTTCCTTTAGCATTTGGAGGAGGCAGAAGCACAAAGAAGAATCCATCTTATTCTGTGGCACATGCTCATCCAAGGATAAACCCACATTCCAAACACAGAGCATCGCTGATGAGATTTAGATTACTTGTATTTATTAATTGTTATGTTCAGCAGTAACGCAGAACTGCCTATCTTGTATTTGGTTCTCATTGTATGTCCACAGTATTTTGCTGGTCTACTAATTTAGTCACTATGTTGAAGAATGAAATAATATTGGTTTCGCATGATCTGTTTTTAATAAACCCATGCTGACTGCTAGTTATTACTTTGCTCATTTCTAGATGTTGGCAGATCTGTTTTTTTATTATCTTTTCCAGTATATTCCTGGGTTTTGATGTTAGGCTGATTGGTCTGTAGTTTCCTGGGTCTGTTTTTCCCCCCTTTTTTGAAGATGGGAATTACATCAGCTCTTTTCCAGTCCTCTTGTAGTTCTCCGGTGTTCCAGGATTTTTGAAAGATGTGGTACAGTGGTTCTGAGATGACATCTGCCAGCTCCTTTAGTATTGATTTTTTTCTTGTTATTTATATGTTGGAAGAAACTTTTTTTAAAAAAATTATCTTTGACTTTTGCTGCAAGTCTTTGTTCATTCTGAGCCTTTGCTTTCCTGGCTTCATCTTTGCAGATTCAGGCTATCTGCAAAGATAGCCTTAGTTGTGTTTCATCTTTCCATTTTTTGTACTTGTCAGAAAGATCTTTGTGCAGCCATGCTGGTTTCTTCTTGGATTTCTTGTTTTTCTTTTTCAATGGTATTATGCTGGTCTGGACTTTTATGATTATATTTTTCAGAGTTTCCAAAGTTTCTTGAGTTGTTTTCCCCTTTCAGATTTTCATCCAAGAAATCTTTCCCAAGTTCTCTCTGATTTTGTTAAAATCAGCTCTTTTAAAATCTAAGACTCTGGACTTCCGGTGGGACTGCGACATTGCCGGACACTTCTTTTTGAAGTGCCAGCCCAGGGCTTCGTAGAACTGCAAGAACAGCGACTATCGGCTGTCTTGCGGTTTGAAAACTTTCCCCCTGGTATGAGGGGGGAAAGTGAGTAGACGGGTGGGGTAGAGCTCCCTGAGAGTGCCAGATTTTACCCATAATCTGGCGCCCAAAGATGAGAGCTCCCCGTTAAGCCTGTCAGTACTCCGGACCCTGGATGCCTCTGCTTTGCAGAGCTAGATGTCGTTACCATCCCAGCAACCAACTTTAAACAGATATTCTTTGAATCAAGCTGGTGGAGCACAAGCAGTATGAATGAAACAGCAAGTATTTTTTTTTCTTTTAACTCCAAAGATTTACTTTCTTTAAAAGATTCTTCCTAAGCTGAAAGTGAAAGCAAGATGGCGTTTGAGTTTTAACGGGGTGTGAAGAAGTGAAAGCTAAAAGTAATTATTGACAAGCCCCTGTTTGAAACGTAAAACTCCTTTTTGAAAAGTGGATGAAACAAGAAAGGATTTAATAATAATAATTGAAGCAGCAATACAAATTACAAATTGTAAAGGGTCCTTTTTTTTCCTTCTTGAAACTCCTTTTTCTTCTTCTTTTTTTTTCTGTCCTTCTGGAAGGGAAGGAAGAAGGGGGGCAAGATGGCTGGTCTTTTTGAAAGCAAAGAAAGCAAAGGAGGGTTAATTAACCCTCAATGGTCTGATTTTGAGGAAGCTTTGAGTTCAATTACCTCTGCTTTATTGAAAAGAATTGATACTATATTTCAAGCTTCTCAAGCTGGAAACAATGAAATACATGGAAATACTGAGTTGCAATCTAGCAGTGGGGGATTGAATGAAGAGTTGGGAGATGTAAAAAAACAACAACAGATCATAGCAGTTTTTACTGAGGAGAGAAAGATGAATGCTGTGCAGAATAAGGAGCAAGAAATTTTGCAAGCTGATGAAATTTTGGTTCCACGAATTTTTTTTTATAAAACTCAATCTGCACTTAAAGAGTTGTTTCCAGAAGAAGCTACATTTCTGCAAAAATTTTATAATATGCAATCCCAAAAACCGCAAAATTTTACTGGAGTTAAAAAAGGCAGAGGGATCAAAGTTAAGAAGAAAGTTCGTAAAAAGGAAAAGGAGAAAGACTGGAGAAATGGAAAATAACCCTGCTTGATGAGATGATGGTCCTTAAAAAGTATTGTTTAACTGTTTAAAGATTTTGAATTTTTTGGAAAAAGAAAAAAAAACAGACAGCAGTTTAATGCCAGTTAACTAAGCGATGAGCGACGATGAGGAGGCAACCTACAGCTGTATTGGAATATTTGAGAAGAATAAACAGATCACAGCAATGCTGGTGTGTTGGGCTGTGAAATATGCCCTGACTTGAATGATTTGGATTATTTTATTAAGGACTGTAACAAATTTGGACTTAATTGCAATCGCAGAAGTTTTATTGAATATAGCAAATTGAAGTCTCCTGCTTGATGGTAATGAATATAAGGCAAAAGGACTATGGACCTAGGGCAATTGCAGTTGATCTGGTGGTTTCCCTAATATGTCTGATGAATTTATTAATCTAATTTTTGACTGGATTTGATGGATACCATTTCAAATATAATTACAATTACAAAGTCACTCGGGGGGCTTTTTTTATATATAAAGAAGCAATTTTTATTTAGGTGGGTAGATGCAAATGAAGATATCTTATATGCTGTTGGAAGATGTGAAGACAAGAAGATTAGCAATTGGTTCAATCTAGTATGAAGAATTTAAATGATTGATAAAGTTCTTACATGATGTTCTTAGTTGATTTGTTAATATGTATTGATAAATTAATAAGAGGTTTGATTATTAATTAAAAATTATTATTATTATTATTTCTTATTAAATGTTTTAATTATAATTGGACCTTGATGGTTTAAAAGTGGAGGACGGAAGAGTTTATATAGTATTTTTTTTAAAAATCTGGGGTTTTTTGAATGAGGGTTTCCTTTTTTGTTGTTGTTGTTGTTGTTGTTGTTGTTTTGTTTTGTTTTAAATGAAAGAAGTTATAAAATATTTTGTTAAATTGTATAGACCTAATAATTTGTTAAGTAACAATTAGCTAAATTGAGTAATGATAGGTTTGATTAGGTAATACTTAATTGTTTTATTAATTGCTGTAATTATAAATGGATATTAATTTTGTTGAATTAGATGGAATAAGGAGAAAGAAGACTTGCTTTCCTTTTATTTATTTGTTTAATGATCATGATTATAATGAGTGTGAAATGGAGTTTAATTTAGAGAATTTAAGCTGTATTTTATTTTGTACTCGCTCTGGGAAGTCGGGGGGGGGTGGTTGGGGAGGGGGGAGAAAATGTATGTAAAACTTTTAAAACTTTTTCAATAAAAAAAAAATCTAAGACTCTGGTATCATTATGTTCTATTGCTTGTGTTTGCATTATGTTGAATTCTAGTATGCCATAGTCACTCTCACCCAAGGTTCCTGCAGTTTCAACTCCCTCTATCACTTCTTCTTTGTTTGTAAGTATTAAATCCAGTACGGCTGTCCTCTCCTCTACCTTTGGACAACAAAGCTGTCAGCTAGGTTGGTTAAAAATCTATTTGATTTCTCATTTGCTGCGGAATTAGTCTTCCAATTGATGTCAGGGTAATTGAAGTCCCCTATTACTATTGTAGTGTGTTTTTCTACATAGATTTGTTAGTTGATTAGCAAAAAGGATATCTATTTTTTCTGCTTGATTGGGTGGCCTATAGTATACACCTATGGTCATGTCATTCTTTTTTTCTTTTATATTGACCCATATGCATTCTAGGAAGTTTTTCGTCTTTGGTTTCATGCATTTTTGTAGCAATATAGTGGTCCTTTACATACAGTGCAACTCCTCCTCTTTTAAGGGGTTTGATTTTTTTAAAAAAAGTTTGTTCCTTCTATTCCAGTCATGAGTTTCATCCCACCAAGTTTCTGTTATTCCAACTATATCATTTCTACCTTCATGTATTAATACTTCAAGTTCACCGTGTTTGTTCCCCAGACTTTGTGCATTTGTATATCGGCACTTGAGATCTTTATGTCTGACTCTGGCTATGCTTCCTATGCTTCCTATGTCTCCTATTTGGTGTTTGAGTTTGTCTTCCTTCCCATCCCTTCTTACTTCAATATTTGATTTGCTTTCTAGGGGTTTTTGCTTGGAATTAGGTATGACTACACAGCACCTTTTCACCACAGCAAAGCACAGTCAGCTAATCAAGCCACCTTTTCAAATTCCTTGCAGAACATCAGCTAGTCACACAAGGACTTGAAAAGTTTAATGATCATCCTGAAAGCTATAGAGCCTGGTGATCTTCTTTCCAAGATGCCATCAGTGGCTTAGATTTGTCATGTAGTGAAGATTTAATAATTAAATGGCTCGGAATTGAATCTGCTGACCATGCAAAATGAATCAGGACAATAAACATAAACTATCCTGAAACAGGCCTTATAACAATCTGAGGTAGACTTGATGAATGCTATGGTGCAACAGAAGCCGTTGAAAATGCACTGTTCAAAAGACTTGATAGCTTTCCCAAATACCTAAAAGAGCCTATCAGAAACTTAAGGAACTTAGCGACTTTCAAGTAGCTAAGTCAGAAGTGGGACTTGCAAGGACTTGCATTCCTTGACACAGCCAGAGGCGTCAACCCCATTGTACAAAAGTTACCCTATAACTTTATTTATTTATATATCCCCACAATGATCTGTACACCCAGAAATTAGACCTAGGATGGGGTCCTATGATGATACGAGATGTCTGTTTAGGAAGCATGCACAAACCAACCTCTGTTAGCAGCATGCTGACAAGTACTGTACATTAGAGAATGGACATCATTCTATTTTTCAGTCAAGCCACAGCCAATTCCTCTTAAAAGAATCATCGCATATCACCCATTTACCTTGTCCCTTCATAGGCTCCTTTAGTGACAACCTCGCCTGTGACAGTGACCAAGGTCATTTAAGGTGCACAGTCCAAAAGATGGAAGATGATAATTGGGTGGCAATATCTACTCAGGACAAACTCCCTTTAGAAATGACAGAGCAGGAATTAGTCAAAGAAGATACTGACAACTGGGTCACACCTCTTCCCTTCATATCACAGAGGCAATAACTAACTAACAATAAAGAACAAGCTGTAGCCTGCTCTTTGCCACAGTCTCCAGAGTCCATCTGTAGCATTCATACCTCAAACCATGCGGACAACACCATAGCTCAAATGGTGCAGCAGCCTACAGCCACATCACAAACATCAGCAAGCTTCAAAAAACAATTGAACCAGTCTTCTGCAATGCCTTCCATAATATGTGATCAACAGAATGGTGCTGGATATATATCAGATGACTTCAGCAATTCTAAACTAGGAATGGAATGTTATATTCTGGACTTAGATCACTGTCAAGTTCCCAGAAGCCTCATTGGAAACTGCAGTGGTACCACCTCATTGACAACCATAACAGCAAAAAAGCAATGACAGCTCACATAATGCTACTATCTCAGACTCAAATAATATTATCAATTGATACCAGGCAGGGAATGTCTGTTCTGACCTAGACTCCTTAAGAAAGCTTAAATCACACGCTTAAAAACCCCTCTTTTATTTAAACAGCTGTGAATTATGGTCATTAACAGCCCATAATAATTCACAAATATTCTGTGAAGAGTCTGACAGATGTCTGCCACAGTCTTTTAAGGTAATGCTGATAAGCATCCACCTTTATCTGCCTTGAAATGCTGCCAGAGACCTAATCGTCAATTAGTTTTGCAAGGCCAAATGGAGCACAGAGTCAAATGGAGCTTCTCAGAGTTTGAACCGACCAGAATGAACAAATTGCTTCCTGCAAAGACTCATGTCCACTTGCTCCTCTCTTATGTCTTATGGGAGGGGCCAATCATCTCCAAGCCTTACTCCCAAGTCGCCCCTTTTGTCTTAACTGTTCTTGCCTCCTGGCAGCTCTGAGCATGCACGCACTGGGAACAGGCTCTCCCTGTTCTTCTGCCTTGCTGATGTCAGATTCCAGAGGCTCCGGATGCAGCACATAACTACCAAATGGCCCTGGCCGCTCTCTCTGCCTTTGACACAGAGCCCTTGTCCAACCCTTCCCCAGACTCCAGGACTGGCCCATGCTCCTCCCCAACCTCCTCACTGTCCAAATCTGCTGCCAGCTCTGCTGGCTGCTGGCGGATCACAACAGTGTCATCCCCAGCATATAACTTTTTATATATACTGTTGTTGCTCTCTAGCCCCATCTAGTGGCAGGAGGGACAAATAATAATTATATTCTTTTAAAGCTGACCAACCCCTTTACACATCAGGCTGCACTCTCAAAATAAGTGCACCCTGGGAAGCCAGACTCCATTTTCCTTTAGCATTTGGAGGAGGCAGAAACACAAAGAAGAATCCATCTTAATCTGTGGCACATGTTCATCCAAGGACAAACCCACATTCCAAACACAGCATCGCTGGTGAAATTTAGTTATTTAGGTATTGGTTACCACCTTTAAAGTGCTCCATGGCTTAGGATCCGGGTACTTGCGGGACCGCCTACTACCACCAATAGCCTCCCACCGACCGGTACGCTCCCATAGAGAGGGGCTCCTCCGGGTGCTGTTGGCCGAACAATGTCGACTGGCGGCCCCCAGGGGGAGAGCCTTCTCTGTGGGGGCACCCACTATCTGGAACGAACTCCCCCTGCAGATATGGATGATCCCGGACCTTCGCACCTTCCGCCGTGAGCTAAAAACTTTTCTGTTCTACCAGGCGGGCCTGGCCTAATTTTTCCCCTTTTTCTGTAAAAATAATTTTAAAATTTTTTAAATTTAAATATTTTAATATTTGGGGTTTTAATATTTTATAATTGGGCTTTTAAATAGTCGGGGCCATTGTTTAATTTGGTTTTATTTGGCTTTTAAATTTTGTATGTATGTTTTTTACTTTTGGCTGTTCACCGCCCTGAGTCCCCTCGGGGAGAAGGGCGGTATATAAATCTAAATAAATAAATAAATAATTAAATAGTTTACTTGTATTTATTAATTGTTATGTTCAGCAGTAACGCAGAACTGCCTATCTTGTATTTGGTTCTTATTGTATATATTCTATTTTCCCCAGTTTCACCATATCCTGTTCTTTCAATAAAGCATCCAGATCTACGCACACAGTCTGTTTAATTGGAGGATAGGTGAGTTTAGTTGCATGTCGAGCTGCACACAGAGCAACATGTAGTGAAGACAGAACACATCTCCTATTTTTCTTTTTCAGTGATATTGTGCTAGACTGGGCTTTTATAATTACATTTTTGGAGTTTTCCAAGCTTTCTGAGTTTATTTATTATTTATTTATAAAATTTATTGGCTGCCCATCTTACCATAAGGTAACTCTGGGAGGCTCACATTCATAAAAATGTATCTAAATATATACATTAAAACATTAAATAAATTAAAAACCAAACATTAAAATCCAAGAGGGGGCCAGGTGGGGGAAGTGGGATCTGTTTTTACTCAACCATCTCCACTGTGCTGTTCCCCCATTGGGGCCCCAAGCGAACTGGCAGGGCCATGTCTTTAGGCCCTTACAAAAGGATAGGGGCTAATCTCACATTGGGAGTTAGATATTCCAGAGGTCATGAGCAACAGCAGAAAAGGCCCTCCTCCTGGACCCCACCCGCTGGAATCATCAGGCTGACAAGACCTGTAGCATGTCTGCTCTACCAGCACAAATGGGAATGGCCAATCCCAGTGGGGTAAGACGATCCCTCAAATAAGTGGGAATCATGCAATGAAGGGCTTTAAAGGTGATCACCAGCACCTTGAATTGCACAGGAAGCAGACTAGCTGTCAGTTCTGCCATCTTCACACACTTCACTGTGCTTTGCTGGCATCCTGCCATAAATGGAGGGAGGGGCAGAGGAATTTGGGGAAGATGAGCAGGAGGAAAGAAGAAGGATGTAATGGGGAAGGGAAATATGCTGACAGAAATCAGAGGTGTCAAACTGCAATAAACTAGCTGCCCAAGGATGTCTGGCCTGGGAAAGAATGTGAAACCGCTTCAAGAGTTGTCTGACATCAAAGCAATTTGCAAAACATCACACCAGGATGTCATTGGACATGGACATTATGGTCAAGGAGAGGCAAGGAAAGGGGAAAATCTGTAATCTTTGCCTGTAATACAGAGATTTAGCCTTGCTTTTGCTGCAACTATTGATCCTTTTTAAAAGAACCTATCACTTCAAACAAATTGAGTTGAGGGTCTTTCTTTCCTAGGGACCTAGCTGGGGCAGGTCTGACACTGGCAAACAATGCAGTTCATGGAGCAGTGGTGTTACAGGGCCTCCAAAACTGCCTGTGCCATTGCACTGCAACAGCTGTAGCTTCCGAATGCTCTTCGAGGGTAGCCCCATGTAGAGTGCATTACAATAGTCCAACCATGAGATGACTAGGGACTGAATGACTGAGCACAGAAAATCCTGATCTGGGAAAGGCCACAAGCGGCATGCAACACAAAGTTGTGAAAAGGCTCTCCTAGCCATGACTGCCAACTGTTCCTTGAGCAGGGGTCACAATTCCAGGAGAACCCTCAAGTTGTGGACCGGATCTTTTTGGGACAGTGCCACCCCATCCAGAGTCAAAGATGACAAATTCCCAGATCCCAGAGCCTCATGTACTGCAAACCATTTAGTCTTATCAGAGTTCAGCTGAAGCCGGTCGTCCCCCATCCAGGCCTCCACAGTCCCCAGGTACTACAAGAGGGTGACCACAGCATTGCTTGGCTCACCAAGAATGGAAATATAGAATTTGGTGTCATCAACATACTGTAGATCCCTCAACCTGTGGTGACAGATGATCTCATCTAGCGGTTTCATATATTAGTTGAAAAAGAGTGGAGAAAGTACTGAGCCCTGCCACACCACAAAAAAGCAGCCGAGACCTGGACCTCTCACTCCCTATCAACAGCTCTTTTCCCCTTAAAGGTTTCCATCCATGGAATTCTTCCCAAATTCACTCTAAGTTTGTTGAAATCAGTTCTCTTAAAGTCTAAGACATTAGTTTGACATGGTTCTATTGCTTGTGCCTGCATTGTTGAATTCCAATATCACATAGTCACTCTCCCCAAAGTTCCTGCAACTTCAACCACTTCTATCATTTCATGTTTTTTAATAAGAATTAAGCCCAGTATAGCTGACTTTCTAGTTCCCTTTTCTACCTTTTGGGAGACATTGTTTGCTTTGTTAGGAACCTATTTCATCATCTTGGTATATTATTACCTAATTTTTAATTATCTAAGTATTTTAATGATTCTAATTCTGAAAAGCTGCCCCAACTGACAGCTTCAGGACACCAAGCCAGGATTACCTGAGACTGATCAAATATAGGCACCATCAGAATAGCTGGAACAGTTAGATGATATGACCTCCAAGTCCTTAGACTCAGGGAGTAGAATGAAGAACAAAAACACTCAATGAGACTCCTTGCCAAGCAAGGAAGCAATTGTCTTCATTAAAGATAGCTGGCTGCACCTGATTTTAAGAGCCAGTGTGGCCCTGCTTTTCTGCTGTAAATAATACTTTGATCTCCTGTTCTGGCAGTCATTCTTGCATATTCTGCTCCTGTAAGAAACTCTGGCCCTTGGCCTGGCTGATAAACCTGGGTTGGCTGTGCTTCAAACTGGATTTTGAGTTCTCTTTCATGTGTGAAACTACTTTCAAGTGAAACTACTCAGGCAAGTTTTCATTCTCAGACATTGTTTGGGAATTTGTCTATCTACTTAGCCTTGATTAAATTGCTATAATCACTTAGCAACTATGTATGTGTCGAATGTGAAACCTGAAACAGGATCCTTTAAATATGGTCTGCTACACTAGTTCTTGTCTGATGGTTTTACTTCTCCTATTTGTGTACATAAATTATTCAGCCACCTTTATTTCACTCCCCTTTAACCCATATAATATTGTTACTAATCTGAACCCAAATCTGCTTCTTGGCAGTAATAAAGAATTTGATAGATTTTACTTTAATGGTTTTAGAGCTTGTCCTTGAGCATTTTTAATTTATATTATTTTTAATTTTGGTTTTACTTGTTTCCGATTTCAGCTACTGTATATACAGATGGGCAAGCACAGTGTGGTCAGAAGATAGGGCACTTGATAAAACACAAATCAGTCCTAAATCCAACAAGAGCTTTCAAATACAACAAGGTTAACAAGATTACAGCTATAAAATGCAATTTTTATAAAAAGGTGGAAATTGAAAATTAATAAGGAATTGTGATATTTTGCTTGCTAGCCTGCTGTAATGACATGAAGTAACTGTTGATTTAACTATGCTACTATGAAATCCTCAGAGTGAGTTCCCCTGTCATGAGAATCTCTAGGTGGCAGTAGGATGGTGGATCTTTTGCTTCAGTTAGATTGGCACTTACAGCCATGCTCAAGATTTCCTTGCTCCATACAGCTTCCTCTACAGCTTCCACCTATTTCTTTGTGCTGTATAACCCCAAGTACTACAAAAAAAAATCTCAATGTCAGTAATCTCCAAGTGGCCTCAATGACTCTCAGAAAGAGTGCTAATGTCCATATGATTGCAGGGAATATAATTCCTTCCATTCTCCACCATTTAGTCAGAAATGAAGAAACTTCTTGCATGAGAAGCAAAACATCTTCAAGGAAAAACAAAAAAAAGTCCAGTTGCCTCTTGAAAAAGCACTTGTGGGTTAGTAAACATTTCACATCTAAATATGATCCCAAGTATGTGAATAGAATAGAGCTGGAAGGGACCTTGGAGGTCTTCTAGTCCAGCCCCCTGCCCAAGCAGGAGAACCTATACCATTTCAGACAAGTGTCTGTCTAGTCTCTTCTTAAAAACCTCCAGTGATGAAGTGCCCACGATTTCTGAAAGCAAGCTGTTCCACTGGTTAATTGTCCTCACTGTTAGGAAGTTTCTCCTTAATTCCAGATTGCTTCTCTCTATGATGAGTTTCCAACCATTGTTTCTTGTCCTACCCTCTGGTGCTTTGGAGAATAATTTGACCCCCTCTTCTTTGCAGCAGCCCCTCAAATACTAGAATACTGCTATCATGTCACCCCTAATTCTTCTTTTCTTTAGACTAGCCAAACCCAAAATCTGCAGCCATTCTTCATATGGTTTACTCTCCAAGCCTTTGAGTTGCTCTTCTTTGAACTTTTTCCAAAGTCTCAACATCTTTTTTGTAGTATGGTGACCAAAATTGGTTGCAGTATTTCAGGTGTGATCTTACTAGGGTTCTATAAAGTGGCGCTAATATTCCACGTGATCTTGATTCTATGCCTCTGTTTATACAACCCAGGATTGTAGTAGCTTTTTTGGATGCTGCTGCACACTGCTGGCTCATATTCAAGTGATCATCCACTAAGACTCCAAGGTCCCTCTCACAGTTACTATTTTTGAGCCAGCTCTCACCTAATCTGTACTTATACCTTTGATTTTTCATGCCTAAATGTAAAACTTTGCTTTTCTCCATTCATTTTGTTGAATAGGGCCCATTGTTCAAGTTTGTCAAGATCTTTTTGGATTCTGAGTTTGTCTTCTGGGGTGTTGGCTATTCCTGCCAGTTTAGTATCATCTGCAAATTTGATGAGCCCCTCATCTAAGTCATTAATGAAAATTAATGAGTAAAGAGTACTGGGCCTAAGACTGAGCCTTGTGGTACCCCACTGCTTACTTCTCTCCATGTGGATGTAGTACCATTAAGGACTACTCATTGAGTATGATTTGTCAGCCAGCTACAAATCCGTCTGGTGGTTATGTTGTCTATTCCACATTTTTCTAGCTTACCAAGAAGTAGGTTGTGGTCTACTTTGTCAAATGCCTTACTGAAATCTAAGTATACTATGTCCACAGCATTTCGCTGGTTTAGTAATTTAGTGACTTTATCAAAGAATGAAATAAGATTGGTTTGGCATGATCTGTTTTTAACAAACCCATGCTGGCTACTAGTTATAACTTTATTTGTTTCTAGATGTTTGCAGATCTGGGGTTTTTTTATTATCTTTTCCAGGATTTTCCCAGGTATTGATGTTAGACTTTTTCCTTTCTTGATGATGGGAACCACATCCTTTTCCAATCTTCAAGTACTTCCCCGGTGCTCCAGGATTTTTGAAAGATATGGTATAGTGGTTCTGAGATAACAAATGTGCCAGCTCCTTCAGAACTCAGATGTAATCTGTCCTGATGATTTATATTTGTCGTCAGATATTCATCAAGGTCAGATAGATGTTCTCTTACCATTTTCTTGCTTATTTTAATTTTTATTTCTAGTTTATCTTTTACAATAGTTTTTTTGGTATGTTGGACTGATGCAAAGAATGAGTTAAGCAAGCTCTGCTTTCTCCCTACTGCCAGTTACTTCCTTGCGATCTTCATGCCAGGCATTAGTTTGAGTCACCATACTTTTGCCACATCTTAAACATTTCTTTGTATTCCAAAGATATTTGCTATACAGTTTCTGAGGATCTAAAAAGTCATTACCTCAATACTTAAAAAGCCTATAATATCTCAAAGGACCTGACTGATCATTAAAAAAGTGCATTGTCATTCATGTATCCACAGAAATACTCTAGAGAAATACAATTCTCTTAATTCGTTCAAACACAAACAACGAAATACATTTTCTGGCTCCTTGGGGTATATGGTCTTTCAGCAGCTGCATGGTATGAGTTCAAGATCTGAAACTGATAGTTTTGCCCATGTTCTTTTGTAAATCACAGTGTCACCAAAATAATTTTCCATGTATTCCATATAATAACTGTTCAGTATAATCAGTAAAGAAAATATTTTATCTTAAATATATTTATTGATTCATTCACTTGTTACATCAATATAGTTGCCTTTTAAATATAACATGTTTGAATTAAAAAAAACCCTAAACAATATGTGAGTCAAATGAATGTATTCATCCTCAAAAATAACTATAACATTTGATGTTAATTGATACTTAATTCTAAAACAATAATCCCTATTAGATACTGACCTGGAATAATGCATTCTGAAATATATTTTTCTAACTGGGTGCGTAACTTTGTCTCTATGCCTTGATACCCATGAGTTCCATTATCCACCAAAATTAGATGAGTATGGTTATTATCTAAACAGTATAAAAGGTCCTTCTTGAGATCATCCATGATGTAGTGTGTTGAGTAGTATGTCTAGGAATTAGATAAAATATTTAGGTATAAAATTCCTGTCAACATCATATTTTTTGCATTACTTACATACTATCTTTAGTAACCCTTTTTCAAATTTTGAGAAATGAAGGTTAATAACACAATAAATGCATATTCATTTGGACAAGAAATCACACTAAACTTAGCTCATGAACTTTTGGAATCTCAAGCCCTGACCAGAGCTGCTTTGGTTGCAATATCTGCAAGCATTGCTCTCTTAAGGTTGTCCATGCATGCTGCTACCAGATAGGCTAGGCATCACCCTTTGTGCATTGGCAAAAACAATTTCTCCATGAAGAAATGGTTGGGGAGGGTAGGAGCCAGGGTTTGGGGGAATGAAGAAGTGGACCTCTTGTTTACATTTCACTCATTAACTCTATTCTTGTAAACAGCTATTTGAAAATAGTGTCACCAATTTTAATATGCAAGTTTCCCTTCATTTTTAAAAAATCTTTTTTGCTAAATTATAACTTAGTCCATCTTTATACGAATATAATCTTTGTTTTATTCTATCCTTTCCTTATTCTGTCAATTTACATAATTCATTTCTAAGACTAATTTGATTTTCCACATGATTTGCAGTTCAATTTATTGTTTTGTAAATGATACATTGTTTCCAATATTCTTTCAGTCATTTAATTAATAATCTATAATTGTTCAAGCTTCAAGAACTATAGACTATATAATGTTAAGATCTTGTTTCAAATATCACTGTAGACATGAAGCAATAGAATAGATTTAAATGAGTAAATCTCCCCCTATATGTAATGTTGGGACTGAAATAATCTTGAATGCAAATTGTTAACCAAATTCAGTACCTCAGTATCACAGCTTCTGATAAGATTCTCACGATTAGATACCATGCCCCAAGCAGCTATGCCAATAGCAACCACATTCTCTTCTGAGTTCCTACTGATAGTATTATTTCGCACTACTTCTCCAATATACTTCATCAGTCCATAATGGGTACCTCCAGTGAATATCCAGGCTCCTGCACATAGTTTCAAGTTAAAAATATTATTTGTTTATTCATTTATGAATGTTCCACTCAATCTAGCAATGATTCAGAGCAATTTAAAACTAATAAAGCATTCACAAAATTTAATTGCTCTGTGTAATTTCAAGCAGAAAAAAGAGCTTCAGTACTCTATATCCTTAAATGCAGACTAGGTTCATTTTATTTACTACTTTACAATAAGTAATAAATTTGGTGTCACCCTCCGCTTTTATATTGCTTGCAGCTGGGAAGCATGCTGATGACCAGTAAGGTCAACCATCCTGGCATACCAGAAGGATGGAGCCATCGGAAGCTGCACCCCACATGACCCCTTGGGGGGATGTGGATTGGATAATCCTGACTGGACCCTTGGGGGGAGGGTTTTAGGGATGCTTTCTGTATGTGATTTTCATGCCTATTGCCTCAGACCTTGCTTTTCTTTGGTTGCATTCAGTTCATACTCAGCAAAAGTACCTTTCTCTACAAAAATGGAGTTGGGGTTTTTCTTTCTTGAGTACTGAAATGAGGCATACCTGACATTAAGCAAGGTTTCAAATTAACAGCCATCCCGGAAAACTACCGTGGGGGCTGAGCAAAGACTGTCTGACCAAGACAGTGACCAGGAGGACATGGGGGCTGCTGGATCCATTACCTCCCAGTCATGTCCCAGCTGGGAAGCTTCGGAGTGGATGGCTGATTTACAGCTTGAGGAAAAGCCAGTGAGAGCCAAATGGTCGCTGGGCATGGGGAGGTTGCCAGAGCTGGAGGAGAATCCCCAGGAGTAACAACTAACAGACACTGACACGGAGATGCTGCCTGGCAGGAAGAGCAGAAAGAAGACCTCCTGCTGACCCAGGCTTTACAACTACTGAGAGAGGCTTGTGAGAGTCGAAGAGCCCATGAAAGGTATGGATTGCCTGCCCATGGTCTGCCTGTTGGCTGATCACCCTGGGGGTGAAATTGAGGCTTCTGCTTGCTTAGAAGAGAGATCCAAAGGGGACCCAATGGCAGGGACCTTGAAGGCAGCGTTCCCGGCAGATGTGGTTCAATGACAACATTGACCCTCAAGGATGGACTAGCCTGGAAAGGGACCAAGCTGTACGTCCCCACCAACCTGAGACTTCAGATCCTGCAGTGCAGCCATGACTCCAAGCTTGCGGAAAATTTTGGATACTTAAAAACTCTACACCTAACCAGGAGGCAGTTCTGGTGGCCAAAGATGAAGGCAGATGTGGAGGACTATGTGAAGAGCTGTGCCACCTGCTGTCAGGGTTCCAAGTAACACCCCCAATGAAATCAAACTCTGAGGCTTGAAATTCCTCAAAGCTAACTTTTATTAGAGATGTCATATTGGCACATCTGGGAAAACCCAAATCTGAGAGCTTCCGGGTTTTCCATACCCAAAAGAAAGTTCAAGACCTTGCCCCTCACCCACATGTCCACCACACATCCAATAATGTACAGTCTGAAACAAAAAATATCTTCCCATTCTTCTCAGCACAGCTGCAGGCCACCTTGGCCTTGATTTTCTATAAAGAATTTTGTTTTGACTACATGTCTTCTTCACTTTATATTATCCCCCCTCCCAACTTCCAACGGTGCCAATATGACATCTCTAATAAAAATTAGCTTTGAGGAATTTCAAGCCTCGGAGTTTGATTTCGTTGGGGATGTTACTTGGAACCCTGACATTAACCTGAATCTCCTTTCAACCTAAAGCAGCTACCCTGAATTTCAGGTTGCTGTCTGGGGTCCTGAGCCCAAATGTTCACCCAATACCGGGCGGCACGAAGACTCAGGGAAGATGGAGGAAGAAAAGAAGTCCATGGAGGGAGCAGCGGGCGTGGGCTCAGCAACTACTCCTGAGACCCTCTACTCTCCTTCTGAGCCCCTCTGTCCAGGATTATTTGCTCCAGAGCCCCATGTAATCTATACACATGCTGAACAAACAATTTAGCCAGAGTTTTAGCTGAAGGGATCTTGGGACATGGGACAAAATGCACTTGCTTAGAAAACAAATCAGTGACCATCCAAATGACTGTATTTCCTCCACTTTTGGGCAACTCAACAATAAAATCCATAGATATCTTCTTCCATGGGGCTCCCAGCCTGGCTACACGCTGAAGTAACCCAGGGGGTTTCCCAGGAGGCTTCTTTGCTGATGCACATATAGGGCAGCTCGCCACTTAGGCTTCTATGTCTTTCTTCAGCACCGACCACCAGAATTGTCATTTAGCTAAATGTAATGTCTTCACAAATCCAAAATGCCTAGCGATTTTAGCATCATGGGCATATTGTAATTATATTGTCTTAGGTGACAATTTTCAGGGTGTTTTTAAGGCCTCTAAGTTTTTGTGATCAGTCCATACCTCAAAGGGGTGTTTCACCCCTTCCAGGAAATGCCTCCATGTTAACAGCGCCCAACAAACAGCAAAAGCCTCCTTCTCCCAAATGGCCCATCTCCTCTCAGTCTCAGATAATTTCCAAGGGGTATAGGCACAGGGTTGCAAATTCCCCTCAGCATTGACTTGAAGTTACACTGCCCCAACGGCCACATCGCTGGTGTCAGCCTGAGGAACAAACGGGGCCTCCATGTCAGGATGTTTAAGGACCGGTTCAGCAGCAAACAGTCGTTTCAGTTTCTCAAAAGCCGCCTGACATTCCATAGTCCATTTGAAAGGCCGGGAGGGTTTTGGCCTCACCTCTCCTTTTGTTTTCAGGAGGTTAGTAATGGGTAAAGCAATTTTTGTGAACGAGGGGATGAACTGTTGATAGAAGTTAGCAAAACCCAGGAAGCTTTGTAGTTGTTTGTGGATACATGGTGGAGCCCATTCCAACACTGCCTGAACCTTTTCTGAGTCCATTTTTATCCCCTCATGTGAAATGCAATACTCCAGATAGTCAATTCACATTTTGACAGCTTAGCATACAGCTCAGCAGCTCTAAGTTTTTTCAGGACCACTCTCACCAGTTTTACGTGGTTGTCCATAGTCTCTGTGTAAATAAGAATGTCAATCAGGTAGACCAGGACTCCCTTGTAAATGTGCCCGTGCAGTACTTCATTGATCAGTTGCATGAACACTGCAGGGGCTCCTTGTAGTCTGAAAGGGAGCACCCTAAACTGGAAACATCCCAGCAGGCAGTTGAAAGCAGTTTTCCATTCATCACCTTCCTTAATTCAAACTCTATAATACGCCTCCCGCAATTCCAGCTTAGTAAAAATCTTCCCTTTGGCCAGTTGGGCTAGCATGTCCTTCATGAGGGGCAGTGGGTAGACATTTTCCACGCAAATAGCGTTTAAGTTCTTATAGTCAACCATCAGACGAAAAGACCCATCCTTCTTCTCCCAGAATAGCACCAGGGTGGCTACATGTGGCCTAGCTGGTTGGATGAAGCCGCGTTTTAGGTTTTTATCAATAAAGTCTCGTAGTTCCCCCAACTCCTGGGGGATCATGGGGTAGATCTTTGGTTTAGGGAGTTTTACCCCAGGAAAGATTTCTATACTACAGTCTGTAGGCCGGTGAGGGGGCAGCATATCTGACACCTTCTCACTAAACACCTCCCGGAGGTACTGATACTCTTTTGGGATCTTTTCTTCCCCCACAATGTGTTCCGTTGCAGTCACCGCCACCTCACTTGCCACTTTGGCGATGCAATAGGGGCTCCCCCCTTTCTTCCCTTGCTGGTTAGAGTGGATGTGCAACATACCCGTCCTCCAATTTATGCCCGGGTTCCATTTTCGGAGCCAGGGCAGCCCAAGTAGGAGGGGTCGTTCCATGCTAGAGGCCACAATAAAGCTCCGAGTTTCTTGGTGATCCCCCATACTCATCTCAATCTGTTCGGTTACAAAATGGGCTGCCCCCCCCCAGCTACGGACCCGTCTAGCTGATAGAATGCAATGGGCCTTTTCATCATTTTTAGTCTTAGACTCATGTTTTCCACAATCTCTGGGCTAATGACACACCTTGTGCATCCCGAATCTAGAAGGGCTAGCATCTTCCCGTGGGCCCCAGTGGATGGTACCTTTAGTTCCACTGGGATGGTCATGGGTCCCTCACTGTGACTTACCAGGAGGTCCTTGTCGGAATCAGTTTCAGTTTCGCTGTCATCGGCAGGGGTCGGAGTTCCCAACTCATCCTGTTTCAGGGGAGCGAACTCAACAACTTCTACCTCTTTTAGGGCAGTCTCACGGGGTTTTGTGGGCAGTTTGTCAACTTTCTTCCCTCTACTAGGGGTCGCCTTGGGTCCAAGCTTGGAGAAACACTCAGCCACTCGGTGCCCCTCCTTTCCACATCTGAAGCACGCGGTGGACTTCGGCTTGGAGCCTGCAGGTCCCACTGTGGTCTTTGGAGCCCCCTTGTGGGGTGAGGAGGGTGGATTGCTCCACCACGGTAGCAAACTCTGGCCAAGTTGATCTCCACGCCAGCAGCCAGCAGGTACCAACTTTGCAGATCCCTAGGGGCCCCTCAGGAACAGCAGTCCTTGTAGATATCTTCATTGAGGCCATCCTTATAGCTTTCCAGCAGGGCTACTTCTGACCACCCTCTCATGTAACGCACCAGCTCGCAGAACTCCTGGGTGTACTCCTGAGTGTACCTATCTCCGCCACTGATGTATGGACTTCATTCTAATTCTCGCCCTTTGCTCAGCTAACGGGTCCTCAAAGCGTGTTCTGAGGGCTGTCATGAACTGGTCATAATTTCTCATCAGAGGTGAATCTTCATTATGGAGTTCCACCATCCACTCAGCTGCCACCCCCTCCAGGGCCCTGGTAATGCACCACACGCATGCAGCATCTGAGGAGAAATCCTCCCCCAGACTTGCATGTGATTCCACACTTGGGTTAAAAAGAATCCCAATCCTTTTGGATCTCTCCCGTATCTTACTGATAGCAAGGGAATTTTGGGCTTTTTTCGCCTCCGTGGCAATGCCTGCCCAGCAGGGGAGCCCTGGATTGCAACAGCCGCTTGAGTTCCAGAGGCCTGAACTGTCTCTTCCCAGGCTTGGGCTCTCTCTTCTATGCAAGCAGCAGCCTCAGTTTCACTCCCAGGGCATTCAGCCTCCCCCCCAGCAGGCAATCCATACTTTTCACGGGCTCTTCGACTCTCACAAGCCTCTCTCAGTAGTTGCAAAGCCTGGGTCATCAGGAGATTTTCTTTCTGTTCTTCCTGCCAGGCAGCATCTCCACGTCGGCGACTGGTAGTTGTTACTCCTTGGGGGGTCTTCTCCAGCTCCGGCAAACCCCCCATGCCCAGTGACCATTTGGCACTCTCCGGCTTTTCCTCAAGCTGTAAATCAGCCACCCACTCTGAAGCCTCCCAGCCGGGGTGTGACAGGGAGGTCGTGGAACCAGCAGCTCCCATGTCCTCCTGGTCGCTGTCTTGGTCAGACATTCTTTGTTCAGCCCCCATGATAATTTTCTGGGATGGCTGTTAATTGCAGACCTTGCTTAATGTCAGATATGCCTCATTTCAGTACTCAAGAAAGAAAAACCCTGACACCATTTTCATAGAGAAAGGTACTTTTACTGAGTATGAACTGAATACAACCAAAGAAAAGCAAGGTCCAAGGCAATTGGCATGAAAATCACATATAGGAAGCATCCTTAAAACCCTCCCCCCAATGGTCCAGTCAGGATTATCCAATCCACATCCCTCCAAGAGATCATATGGGATGCAGCTTCTGATGGCTCCATCCTTCTGGTATGCCAGGATGGTTGACCTTGATTGGTTATCAGCATGTCTCCCAGCTGCAGAGAAACACTGAGGAAAACTTTCTCCACTTTGCTACACCAGCTCACTTCCCACTCCCAAACATCCAGACAACTCCCCCTCCCCCCGATACCATAGCAGACATAGCAAGCAAGTAATATAAAGGCGGAGGCTGACACCCTGCTATGGAGGAAGCCATGAAGGCCATGGAAACCTAACACTAACTGGGCACCCAATGCAAGGAGCCAATGTCAGAGCGGAGATTGCAGCCGGACCTGGCCCTGCAGGACGAAGCTGCAGGAATTACCCTGATTGAAGGATTGCTGTGGGAACCACGAGTGGGTGCAGGACAAGCCTCATCCCTTGGCTGGGAAGTGCCACAGCAGCCACACCATTGGCGCTCTAAGGAATGGGGATTCCTGGCACCGTCATGCAGTGAATCACTAGCTGGTCTCCTGGAGCAGTTGAGCCAACTCAGCATGAGCGAGATGACCCAACCTTTTGGCACCGGCCAGGAAGGAAGGAAGGAAGGAGAAGAGAAGAGAAGAGAAGAGAAGAGAAGAGAAGAGAAGAGAAGAGAAGAGAAGAGAAGAGAAGAGAATGAAAAGAGGAAAACAGGAATGGGAGGGAGAGAGGGAGAGAGAGACCTATTTACCACAGAAAACACTGGGAGCAACAAAACCTGAATAAGCGTGGGGGGGGGTGTCATGTGACTGGGTGGGAGTGATGTTGACTTGGCCACACCCACCCAGGTTTTGTGGCTCCTGGTGTTTTCTTTTCTGTAGGAAATGGGTCCAAATGGCTCTTTGAGTGTTTAAGGTTGCAGACCCCTCTCCTATACACAAATCAGTTCTTAGCAAAGCAGCCCTGTAAAACATTTTACTGCAGTGAAATGTGAACTATACTGCAGATATTATGAGCAGCCTTGAGCTGCCACTTTGGGTCCTGTAAATCCCATCTGAAAAGTGCTGCAGCGGAGAGAAGCAGCATTTCTCTGCCACAGTTAGCCTGTAATAGCCAGCAGCCTCTTTATGATCTTGTTTGAATAAGGTCTGTGTTTAAAATTATACATTTCATTTTATTAAGTATTTGAGAAATTTTTTGACTTGCAAACAATGGTTTAAGAAGAGTTAGTGGATTGAACTACTTGAGAAAATATCATTTGCTCTAAAATGAAATAGAAAAATATTATCAGGTCACCAGTGGCATGGAGTCCCCATGCCTGAGTTATCTAGGGAACCACCCCCCTCCATGTCCTTGAACGAGTGGATGGACTCATTGAAACAGGTGGGAAAACACAAAGCAAGCTTTAATAGAAGCGCGAAAACCTATAAAAAGCAAGCCGACAAACACAGCTCCCCCACCCTCCTTTCCATGTTGGAGACAAAATATACTTGTCAACAAAGTATCTAAAATTGAAGTTACCAAGCAAGAAACTGGGTCCGAAGTTCATAGGGCCATTCCCAATAGTGAAAGCGATAAACCCTGTACCTGTTCAGCTTAGACTCCCACAGTTGCTAGGGAAAGTGCATCCAGTGTTCCATAGCAGCCTGTTAAAGCCAGCCATAGGCTCCCCGAATCCCATCATAGTACAAGGAGAGAGCCATTATGAGGTAAAAAGGATATTGGGCTTGCGCCTGCATCAGAGCTGCTTACAATACCTAGTCCACTGGAAGCGATACCCCTCTCCGAGGCCACCTGGGTCAAAAGTTGGGATGTGAAAGCTGACAGGTTGATCAAGCAGTTTCATGACAATCACCCTCATAGGCCCAAAGGACCACTGGGAGGGGAGGGGAGGTTGATGGGGATGTGGATTAACTTCCCTTAGATTTTCTCTTGCCGGAGGTCCTTCTCAACTGGGGAAGGCAGCCTGTTAGCCCTGAAGTCATTTGGGGAGCATCTTCAGAGCCACAGCCAGGCCTGTTGAAGCTATGGGGACATGATAGAGATAGCTGGGGGGATTGTGTAGCCAAAATAAAATTCTTTCCCATGGGAGCCAAGGACGCTCTACCAGGTGTTGGAGGGGCATGGACAAGAGCCCGCTGGAGCTGAGACTACAACCTGATTGGGCCATGTGATGGACTTGTGATCTGGGGACAAGAACTTGTGGTTTTGATTTGGGTGGGGAAAACTCCGGATCCTTCAGAGTTGGGTTTTCACCAGCTGTGCCAATATGACATTCCTAATAAATTCATACTCTGAGGAAACTCTAGGCTTCAGAGTTTTGATTGCTTTGGGTCTGTTACTTGGAACCCTGACAAATATATTGATAAAACTTTACCCTTTATAATATTTTACTATTTGCAAATAAATTCCCTCCGTGGCTTGGACAGGCAGTGTACATTCAGCTACTACTTCTGAATTTCACAACTCAAAGTAGACAAATTATGTATTTAAAACAGTAACTTGTATCCTACCAAATTTTACTTATTTTGATAATTAATAAAAGTCTAGGCAAGGAACTGCAGCATACTTAATCAGAAATAGTTTTTAATGTAATAAAATCAGTTTATTTTTAAAAATTGAAGTCTTTACTCCATATATGATCTGCCTCACATCCTTTTCTGCTCCATATTTAACCAGTAGTGGGCTCCACTTACTTTCACTACCTGTTCAGAATGCAAGCGCGTGTGTGTGCTCGCTTTGCTCATGCGCAGCGCTTCTGCGCATGCATGGTGCTTCTGCGCATGTCCATGATGATATGCGGGTGGGCGGAGTCTCCCACCACCAGGGTGAACCGGTAGAAACCCACCACTGTATTTAACCCATTAAAGCCTATTTATTTTTTAAATATTTATTTTGCTAGGCTAAGCTTAAGCAAAAAAGATCTACTTTACCTTTGGACTGTGCAATATAAATCAACCGGCTGACAATTTTACGTATGCGTGGCTTTAAAGCAAAATTTTTTGTTCCACCTGTGACAGAGATGATGAGGTTAGGTGTTTTTAGATGCCAGTGTTGTGTCATTAGGTCATAGAGGGTTTCAGACTCTGTGTCACATGACAGACGAATGTACTAAGAAATAAAAACAACTGTTACAATGGGAAAAGTCCCCAATTCATTCAAAGTAGATATTTTGTCAGTGGCTTCCCATTTACACTATCCTTTACTTCTGTTATGAAAATCCCTTTGTTATGCAGATTTTATATAACACCGAATGTTGTTTTATAAATTATTTATCGTTTCCTTGTGCCCCTTTACAACATCTTAATAGGAAAAAATAAATGTTTAACAGCTTTTTTAATTCGGAATTTTTTCATGCTACCATATTTTGAATGGACATTCCAATATCTTTTCTTTACTATTATACAGTCTGTCCTCATTTAGCACCCACTTGATTCCAGCAAAATTGTTGCTAAGCGAATCAGGTGACTAAGAGAGATTAAAAAAGGATGGGGGAAAAAAATCTCCAAGAATCTTGGTAATTTTTGCAAGAGAGTATTTTTAATTGTATTTGTAATTTTACTAAGAGTTTCTACCTGTCCAAGCCAATCCAATAGATCTGCTTATCTATGAGCATGCTGCAGATCCTGTCAGCCAAAAAATATTGACTGGTAGAAATAGCTTCTGTAGCCCCACTTTATGGATTATTCCCCCCCCCCCCCGGACCCTGCTTTTGCAAAGCATTAAAACTTAAAATTTAAAACCCAGGTTTGGGCTAAGAATGTATTAAGGGCCCCATTACTTGGCTTTGAGTGGCTACAGAAATTGAATAAATAAAAATGCTGTTTATGTTTACAGTGTGTGCATACAGAATCCAATATCTCTTAAAATTGTGTCATTCGAAGGCTGATATAAAAAGAAAAACACAAAAGAAAAAGGCAAAACTTACCTTTCCTGTCTTACCCAAATTTTCAAATTTAATGTCTCCAAAAGCATCAGTTGGGAATTCTTTGGTATGTTTTTTATAATTCCATTTCTCATTATGGTTAATCTGCATCTCTTCTACATGTTGTGATTTCAAATATCCACATTTACATTGGTTGTCACTATAAACATACACATATGTAAAAACCTTTAATCAAAAGGAGTGTGTTTTTTACAAGAGTATAATAAACAAACTAGTAAACATTTTGTTTAGTTTTCAAACACTTAGGGAAAAATTGCAATATTTTAACTTTAAACTTCTCCCATTATGAATTGTACAGCAGTAAAAATAATTCCCACCTTTAATAATCCAATGTCAACATAAAATCCTAGACAATCTAGGCCAGTGATAGCTAACCTTTTTGCCATCGCGTGCCAAAAGCGGGGGGGAATGCAGGCGGGTTGAGTGCCCGTGCGCCGACACCCATTATTCAATGTGCCCCGCCCCCATGCATGCACACATGACCCCCCGCCCCCCCGCTTTTGGCACATGATGGGTCCACCAGGCCTGTTTTTTGCCCTCCCCAGGCTCCAGAGGCTTTCTAGGAGCCTGGGGAGGGCAAAAACGGGCTTCTCCACCCCACTGGAGGACAGAAACGGCCCATTTCCCAATTTATGGTGGGCCCGAAAGGCCCGAAAATCAGCTGGCTGGCATACGCATGCACGCTGGAGTTGAGCTAGGGCAACGCTCGCGTGCCCACAGATATGACTCCGCGTGCCACCTGTGGCATGTGTGCCATAGGTTCGCCATCACGGATGTAGGCCAATACTCTTCTTATAGCAGGAATCTAAATTGAAAGTATCCTTGATAGATTGAACCTTAGTTTCCACTTGAACACTTCCATTGTGAGACTCTTGAATTACTAAAATAGAATCTTAGTGGCTTTTAGAGCTTTACACAATATTTTAAAAGAGAAGAAAAGAACAATTCATTTAACCAAACTTGCAAAAAGAAAAAAGGTTACAGTATATTTGAACAGGCACATAATCTTGGACTGGCATTTTCATCCATGAAATTTAATCAGTTCAAAGTGAAGGTTCATATTGAACCTTTTAAGTCCCTCACTGAAAACAATTCACATTTGACTCAAAATACAACTATGTTTTTTGAAGCCAGGAGTAAGAATAAATTAAAACTTGCAGAAGCAATAAAATGCAGGGTGTACAAAGCAATGGAATTCAATCAAGGTGTTTGACTCAATGAAGACGAGGCCTGAAGGATAGCAAATCTGCCTCAATATGCTCCTCTTGCCTTGATGTGTACAGGTAGTCCAAGACTTACAACAGTCCATTTAGTGACCATTCAAAGTTACAATGGCACTGAAAAAGGTGATTTATGCCGTTTTTCACAGTTATGATCTTGCAACATCCCCATGATCACGTGATCAAAATTCAGATGCTTGGCAACTGGTTCATATTTATGACAGTTGCTGTGTCCCAAGGTCACATGATCCCCTTCTGCAAACTTCTGACAAGCAAAGTCAATGGGGAAGCCAGATTAACAACTGGGTTATTAGCTTATCCATTGGAGTGATTCACTTAACAACTGTGGCAAGAAAGGTCGTAAAATGGGGACAAAACTAACCTAACAAATATTTTACTTAACAACAGAAATGTTGGGCTCAATTGTGGTTGTAAGTCAAGGACTAGCTGTACTTGGTGATTCTGTGTTTCATTTCAAAGAAGAGAAGTTTCAGTGCCACTTCTCTGAAACTCTATAATATCTATATGACATATAAATATTTACTTACTTGGACTTGGCATCTTTAGTGAAAAACACACACTCTCTCTTCTTAAAGTTCTCTTGAACAAAGTGTGTCAAATCCTTTGGAAGTAAGATTTAAAAGCCTTAGTAAAACCCAGGTGTACACAAGTAAAAAATAATTAGTAGCTTAATAATCTTCCTTTAGAAGTATACATTATGCTAAGCGATTAATAAACATTATTTTTTACTTTTAAAAAGCATTCAACAATCATTACGGTATATGATTGCATAACAAGTCTCAATGTATTAAAATATTGTATATTCTCCTCCACCCCCACCCCCATTCTGTTCAGTCTTGTCTGCTTCTTGGAGATTGCCTGGACAAGTCCCTGTACTTTTCTTGGCAATGTTTTTTGGAAGTGGTGGATCACTGCCTCCTTCCTAGGGCTGAGAGAAATGACTAGCCCAAGATAATCTAGTTGGCTTTGTGTCCAAGGCAAGACTAGAAAACACAGCATCCTGGTTTCTGGATGTCTTAACCAACTACACCAAATAGGTTCTCCAATTTATTTAAGTTTAGTGGATGACCATTTTCAAACTAATATTGTATAAATTGAATTGATGAGGACCAGTTCATTTGCTGTGTTTTTCCTGCCTTTTAGTACTTCGGCAAAATCCATCATTTTTCTTTCTTCCCTTTCTTGGACTGCTTAGAGAACTAGTATACTGTAGTGTTCATCTAATAATGTCAAAGCAGTAGACAGTCCCATTTTTAATTATAGGAAGATATTTTACTGCAGCATTCTAAGAGTTTAAAGCTCCAAATATTGCTTTGATTTGGATTTCTCTTTTGTTCATTTACTTTCAATTTTATTAATTGATAAAAATAAACTATTAACACTTCTATTTCTGAAACCGTTCTTAATTTACAACATTTTTGCACAACTATTTAAAACATTTGTACTGTATATACAGTATATATTTTCTGTCCACATGATAATTACATTTAACATTGGCCAATATGTCTGAAGGGATTTTATGAATATTATTTGTATAGAACTAGTTTTATTGATCACTTACACTTTCACTGTATGATAGATCTATGCTCCGAGAAATACTGGAATAAAGACTTCTTGAGCTCTCCAGGATACCATTGTTTCTGCCTTTCATGATGTCTGTGAAATCCAGAGTAACGATACCTCTTAAAAAGAAAAGTAGATTTATTCTTCTTACTACCGTGTTTCCCTGAAAATAAGACTCAGTCATATTTTCTTTGGGCTCCGAAATAAGCACTAGGGTTTATTTTCGGGGGATGTCTTATATTTTTTGAGTGCCACCACCATGTGATAGGGGGGTTGGAGCTGCCCCATGCACCCCACACTGGCTTACCTCAGGGCCCCCGCAGCTAGGCCATCCACACCCCAACACATGCCTCACCTCACGGTGCCAGCCCATTTATTCTTCTGGCACCCATGTAGCACCAGAGCAGGGGACGAGTGATGTGCTGGTGCCGTGGCCATGAGGTGACGCAGTTGTTGGGGCGTGGATGGCCTGGCTGCAAGGGCCTTGAGGTAAGCTAGTGCAGGGCATGTGGGGCAGCTCCATGCCCCCTGCCTCACCTTGTGGCCATAGCATTGGCACATTGCTTGGCCTCCTGCTCCAGTGTCACACCTGTGCTGGAAGAAGTGGGCTGGCTGCCATGTGGGCTCCTGATATCATAAAAGCATATCAATTGTTCAGTTGAAAGTTTTATAATATTAAATATGGATTTGAGGGTGACTTCTGTTTCATGTTCATCCATTACCAATAGAGTGTCTCTTTTTTTCTCAATATCTCTGATACACATCCAAAACAAGTCTGAAATCTCTTATTTAATATCGTTTTGCACCATGTTTACAATCTACTTATTAGTGTAGGTGGATGCTATCAATATGAATTCTCCACTTATGCTTGATCTATCATAATTATGTGCTAGCTTGCACAAGTGTTCCACATCTGTGGAACCTGTACTTCGCTAGCAACCATTTCCAATACAGCAGCAATTTTAAAACCTTAGCACATGTGGAAAAATTACTTTATGGAACGAATATCACCTGCAGCGAAGTTAATATTTCATTTACTATAAATGTGAAAGGATTTCTAACCTCTATTTCCATAACAACAGTAGATTTTTTTTCTTAAAAAAGCTGAAGCAGGAAAGAGATGCATTTTCTGTCCCAGCATTTTGTACGTTATAGATTTACTGTATATACTCGCGTATAAGCCGAGTTTTTCAGCCCGTTTTTCAGCCCAAAAAACGCCCCCTAGGCTTATACGCGGGTCACGAAAAAAATGACTTTTTCCCTGCAAGCTAGGAAACAGTGGGAGAACGGGGTTTGCTTACCCCGCCCACTCCCAATCTATTGGGACTGCCTCCTGAGTTCCAGCTGATGGCTAGAGGGAAAAAAAAACTTTAAATTCTTGCCATGGGGCTTCAAAGGCCCCCCCTACAGCTGATCAGGGTTAAAAGAAAACAAATGAGAAGATCGGTGCCGGCTGCAAAAAGGTGCCTGCTGCAAAGAGCACATTTTTTTTTCTCCTTGTGCTGAAACCAAAAGCAAAACTAAAACAGCTTGTTGGCTTTGCTGTTTGCTAAGGCAGATTTCTTTTCTTTTTCCTCATCAAAAAAGGTTGGTGCAAACAATGGGAAATTTATGGCAAATGGCAAAAGAGGGGAGTTCAAGATTTTAAAACACAAAAGAAAAAAAAGCTCTATTTAAATAGGGAATTGTAATAATTGAGATATTATTAATTGTATATTGTGTTGAAAGCAGAAATGGTTAAGTTGTGGTTTGGAAGAATATTGGGGGAAATTATTTGGTTTATTATTATTGGTAAATATAATTAATTGATTTGTAAGAAATTGGATTGCATGGAAATAATTGGAATATTCATGTTCATATTGATTAATATACAAAAAAGATAGTTATATAACTAATTGATTTATATTAAAATGTTGAATTTGTATTAAACAACTGTAATATTACATAATTAAGCAATGTGAGGATTCATATAAAAATAGATGACAATGGGAAGGGGTATAATATAGAAGTGAAAAATTGAATTTGATTACCATTAGAGATGAGGATGAAGGGTAATATTGGTTTTTTAAAAAATAGATGAGGAATAAATATGGCAAAAAGGAAATATAGAAATTGTAAATTTAAGTGAAATGACTAAACACTGTTTAAATTTGTGAACCGGCCAAATATTCTGTTCAAAGAAAATACATTGTATGTTTGTATGTGTGTTTCTAATTATTGCTATTTATTCATATTTGTTCTCTTTTATTCTTTAAAGTTTAACAATTCATTCTTTATCTTAATATCTTTATATGTGTTTGGGGTTGGTTTTCTTCCCTTTCATCTTTTTTATTGTACAGCAATCTTTCTCCTCAAACCCACCACCTCTTTTCTTTCCTTCTTACTTTCTCTTCCCCCCCCTTCTTCTCCTCCCTACTTCCTCTTCCTTTCTTCTTCTCCTCCTCTCTTCCTCCCTCTCCTTTTATGCACATGGACTACTCAGAGGGCTGAAAAAGTTATTTTTGACTGGTCTTCGCACTTGTGACCAGTCCTTGAACTTACGACTGTCCTCACATTTTACGTTTTGTCCCTATCTTGTCACCATGGTGAAGAGAAGCAGTTGTGAAATGAGTGACACCGTTTTTAAGAATGCTACAATGGGCATAAACAATGACCAGTCATAAGTGCGAAGACTGGTCAAAAGTGCGAGGACCTGTCAGAAATCACTTTTTTCAGCCCTCTGGGTAGTCCTTTTGTGCACATGGACTACTCAGAGGGCTGAAAAAGTTATTTTTGACTGGTCCTCACACTTGTGACCAGTCCTCGCACTTCTGACTGGTCCTCACACTTATGACCATCCTCACATTTATGCCCGTGCAGCATTCTTAAAACCATGTCACTCATTTCACAACTGCTTCTCTTCACCATGGTGACAAGATAGGGCAAAAACGTAAAATGTGAGGACAGTCATAAGTTTGAGGACTGGTCACAAGTGCGAGGACCAGTCAAAAATTACTTTTTCAGCCCTCTGAGTAGTCCATGTGCACAAAAGGACTACCCAGAGGGCTGAAAAAAGTGATTTCTGACAGGTCCTTGCACTTTTGACCAGTCTTTTTTTATTTTGAAATTTACCAGTAGCCGCTGCATTTTCCACCCCCAGCTTATACGCGAGTCAACAAGTTTTCCCAGTTTTTGGGGGTAAAATTGGGGGGGTCGGCTTATATGCGGGGTCGGCTTATACACGAGTATATACGGTAGTAGCTATTTCTATAGTTGGGTAATATATTAGAGTTTTTAGAATACTTGAAAGTGGTTGCATTGTCTCCAGTTTTTGACAAATATAAAATCATGCACTGCATATATTTCACTTCTATAATTGGAGTTTTATAGACTTGCACCATTAGGGTAATAAAACTACTTTATAGTTACATGTAACCCATTTAAATCCAATGAACAGTTTCTCATTTTAAGAAGTGTTCTGCTGATTTCTGGCAAAATCTCATCTTAATTGGCTAGCCTTTGTTAAAAAGCCAACAAACATAGCCAGAACAGTTTTTGAAAACTATTTCTTAAACAATAAATAAATTTTAACTGGAGTTTAACACACAGCACACTTAATAAAATTAAAAAGTAGACAGCACACTTGAATATATAGGAAGGGAAGAAGAGGGGATTAAGACAAGCCTGTATGTTCCTGAAAGAACAAAATATATTTGTATAGACATTTCAACAGAACAACTGCATTTCAAAAGATGGAGAAATATTTTACAGCAAATCCATATTACAGTGCTTTAGAGTAGATCAAAACACATCCTATTTGTAAATGAAAAGGAGATTGTCATTGATATTTCAACTAACTTAAAACATTCTAGTAATGCAGATCATGCTGTAGTAGTAAAGTTCAGCTTGTTCAGTCCTGCATCATATCTTTAACTCAAAGGTGATTTAATCACAACTTAATTGTTTATTATATATTTTCATACAATTACAGTATGTTATCCATCCTAGGTCAGGCCATGAGCTAGTAATGAGTCTGCACATTTTCTCTGTATAAATGTATCCATTTAAGAGAACATCCAGAATTAAAAACAGAAATTTCATCCCTACAGGATTTGAATTTTAATAAGGCAAGTTGTTTCCAAATTTATTTATAAAAACCATCCCATTAAATGAGAAGGTCATTTAATATTAACAAGTGAGTCAGCACATCATTTTTGATAGTAAAGATCCAAGTAGATTGTAAAAAAACAATTTGTTGAATTTATGCATCACTAGTCAGTCTTGACAGATAACTCATATTTAGGAAGGTAAATGTATACTTCCATCATTTATCTGAAATGACATAGTTTTCAGAAAAACAACCCACACATTATTACTGGCTCTTCCGATAGCATTATTGGCTGTGCTGGTTGCTTAATGAAAAATACAGCCTGAACACAGCAAAAAAAAAATGACATGGATATTACTTCTGCTAAACTGGCCATGAATATTCACATTCAAAATGTTGAAAATTAAAACATTCATTTATATGTTTATTTACAGTTCTGTATTAGTGGCTTTATCAGACTTCTTTTTTCCTTTAATATTTAATTGCATGTTTACTAAATAAAGTAAATAATATTCCAATTCAGGTTTAGATAGTTATTGTTTTACCTCCCTGCAGAATATGTTGCAATATTATTCATTGTACCATTTTTCTAATAACAAGGTATAAAATAATTTATTCCTGAAAATGTTAAAAAGGCTTATTGCATTAGTTTTGGTTTTAATCGCTCTGTGATAACAGAAGGAATACTGTAATCCAGACATTATTTAAACATTGCTTTGTCCTTATTATCAAGATTTATTTTAAAATTAACTATATAAAGCCATAGAAAAAGCCTACAACTTTTATCTAGAAGTGCTACCAAAAATATTCATACAAGAGGCTATTAAAGATTATTATGCAGGATTTAAACAAAACTAATACTGACACAACCAAAAATACTGGTTAATCTTGATAAAGCCCAAGGAAGAAAAAAACACCATCTAACGTACCTTAGTTACTAGACTACAGTCCTATGCTACCCAGTATTTGCCTTTGAAAAGTAATGTCTGCAACAGAGGAGTTTTACGATGCCTCTCATCTCCAAGCTCCTCCTTTAGAGCTGTCTCATTAGCAGGGAGAGAAGCTGAAGAAGGTGTGTAAAAAACAAAAAAATGCAACTGAGTTGTAATGAGACAGTTGAATGTATTGGCAGTTGAATGTTTATAGTGTTGAAAGGAATTAAAAATCATTGTTATTTAAGTTGCTATGTAGAAGATTGCTGTGATTTAATTTAAAGTAAAACAGCATAAAATATAATAAACATTTATTTATTTGGAAATATTACACATCTTACATATATAAGTTATATATGGTGGCAATTCTTTCAACAAATCCTTAAGAAGCGACCCACAAGTACTTTATAAAAATCTATATAGTACGTTGAGCTGTTATTTATATCAAAGCTTCATGCTGTTTTGATTTGCATTTTGAGTTTTTATTTTGAGTTTTTCCCTGCTATAACATTGATTATCTGAAATGTAAAGCTTAACTACAACAGGTAGATTTTGTAGGAAATATATTGATCCCAAATACATTTTATCCCAGAAAAGCTGCTATTTCTAATCACAAATCAATGAACAGAGAAGACAATCTACAGCTAATCTACATAAATGGTATATTGAATACTGACATGATATCTCCCACAATCAGGTCAGTGTTTTTCATTTATAGCCTATCAATGCTAATTAATATGGCTATTATTTCTATTCAAAATGCATTGTTTTCTCCCAGTAATTGATGGTCTTTGAATTTTCCTCAAAATATTTCCTGAATTAAGCTTATCATAATTGCATATTATTTTTATCATGGAAATTTCATTCTATTACACAATGCAGCAATATTAGTAATTCTACTAGTATTACTGCATAATAACACTTGGGAAATCTGGAGACCTATTTATTTTCTTATACTGTATGGCTCTCCAGATTCTGGAGTAACCTGAAAAATACTGATAAAGCCTCTATTTCTTAAAAAAAAAAAACCCCACATCCATCCACATATTGAATAAGTCTGTCATGGTCAAGGTCTTTGTGATAGTACAGTAACATTCATTTCCTTAAACCTAAGTCTTCGCCAAATAGTGTATGAAATGAACAGCAGGGATTTTTAGAGGACAAGGGAAGTTGAAGAATGGGAGACCTTCTGATGATTGGCTGTGCATAAACATTTTCAAATGTTTCTTTATAGCTATAAATTTATAGTATAACTAATTATTATAATTTAAAAACATAGAATATATTTCAACATAGAGGAGAAGAAGGTGACCAAACTGATCCATTTGCTCAACAGTCTGCTATTGAGACAAATATTCTTGTCCAAATCTCCACCTGGTACTTTATCATTAAACCAGATTGAGCAGGCTGAAAATGCCTTTGTGCTCATTAAATTGACAGAGCAAATGGGAGATCAGAGGGAAGATCAAGGGAGTCAACAACAAAATACTAAATGAGAAACAGGAGATAGGATGAGAACGCAACAGAGATGCCAGTAGTTGCTGATCAAAATCTCAGCTCTTTCTACATCAATGCATTATAACATGGGAAATAAATGGGAAGAATAGAAATTATAGAACCACAGAACTGGTAAAATTTTATAGGGATTCTATTTAATCCAGTTTTTCTAACACAGAAAACATCTGTGACATTAGAAACATCTGTTGTTTAAAACCTGGAATCTCTGATTGGATAGGTATGATACACTAATTCACTATTCCGAATTGCTTGGATACTATCCAAATTTATTTTTGAAATCTTTTCATTTTATTTTATGATAATAAATTATTAGTTTCCATAAAGACCATTTCCAACAACTTTGAACACTTTTGGTGTTTCCAAAGCCTCAAAGTCATCAGAAGCAAACAGTGTATGGCCACTTCTTGTTTTCATGGTTTCTACATTTGTGAATTTACCTAATAGCAAAAAAAAAATTTATAACTGAAAAATCTATACTTTTCATGGGCATGAAGAGCAACAAAACATTTGATTTGCCCAATGTGCACATTCCAATGTGAGATTAAAGGACTTCTGGCTTGGTGTTGTGCAAGATGGTCAGAGATAGCTGGGCTTCGCGAATCCCAGCCAATTCTTCTCCAATAGTAGGCCCTAAGGGGCCAAAGTCACCCTGGAGGGGTGATGAAGAAAGGAGGGATTCCTTGTCAATTATGGGAGAGCAGCGGCTCTCCCGCTAGATCCGAGGCACCTGACAGAGAAGAGAAACAGCCATTATGGCTGGAATGAAGCTGGGGCAACTGAAGAAGAAATGAGCTGGAGCTCATGTGTGAACAGAGGATTGGAACTGGGTGAAGTGATTTTTCAGCTTCTTTATTAGAGACTCACCCTAAATAAAAGAATTTTTGAAAGACTCCAAAGTGCAGAAAGCAGTGATTTGATACACAGAGACAAATTATAGACCCAAAAGAGAAATGAATTTTTTTTAATTGAAAAAGTTTTACACATACAAATTTTTCCCCCTTCCCCCCCTTCCCGAACATTATAAAAATCACATTTACAGAAATATAGTTCCCTACAAATCCCACCCTAACCCTCCCCCACCACCCCTTTCCCTCCCCTTCCCCTTGACTTCCCCTATATGCAAAACTAATAATTCCAAACAATATATATGTTATTCATCCCTTCCATATCTTTTTCTCTATTTACTAGCATAATCATCAATCCCGCTCAGCTGAAAGCTACATAGTATTTTCTAGTCTGATATTTATTCTGTATATATTCAGTCCACTTTTTCCATTCCTGTATATACTTCTCATGTGTCTGATCTTTTAAAAAGGCTGAAATCTTCGCCATTTCTGCAAATCCAGCCATCTTCTGAATCCATTGGTCCACAGTTGGTAAGGCATCACTTCCAATATTGGGCAATCAACAACCTAGCTGCTGTCACCATATACAAAATCAATTTTGTTTCACCCAGTGTAAAATCTTTAACTATACCCAGTAAAAATAATTGCGGAGAAAATTGTATTTTTTTCTTCAAAACATTTTGCATAACCCACCAAATTTTTATCCAAAAAGCCCTCACTTTCCTGCAAGTCCACCAAATATGATAATATGTAGCATCTAGACACTCACACCTCCAACATTTTGGTTGAACGTTAGGGTACATACAAGACAATTTCTTGGGATCTAAGTGCCATCTGTAAAACATTTTATAAAAATTTTCTTGCAAGTTTTGTGACTGTGTAAATTTAACATTCTGAACCCATATTTTTTCCCATGTTTCCATCATAACTGGTTGAGCAAAATTCTGTGCCCATTTAATCATACAATCTTTAACTAACTCATTTTCTGAATCCCTTTCTAACAAAACATTATAAACATTATAAACTCTCTTAATATGCATTGGACCTATCTCTTTTATCTGTCTAACCAATTCTACTTCATATTCCATTAAACCAGTTTGTTGATCTTCTTTCCATCTCATCTGTAATTGATTGTACTGCAACCAAGTCAAAGAAATCCCTTCTTCCAACAGCATATCCAAAGTCTTCAACCGCCATCTGCCCCCTTCAAGATAAAGTAGCTCTTTATATAAAAAACCCCTGAGTGACCTAATATTTATATTCCACATGGTATCAGCAAAATCCAGCCATAATGGAATCTTATAATGCCACTTGGTTCGGTGCTTCTTCCAGATTCTCATCAAGGCATTTCTAAGTAGATGACTATTAAACACTTTATCCACTTTATTGTCATAAAATAGATATGCATGCCATCCCCAAACAAGGTCATGACTTTCTATGTTCAACAATTCAGTCTTGGTTTTTCCAAACCAATCACTTATTTGTATCAATGCAGCTGCTTCATAATATAATCAAAGGTTTGGAAGTCTAAGACCACCCCTCTCCCGAGTATCTTGCATTATTTTCAGTTTCACTCTCGGCTTTTTTTCATTCCAAACAAATTTATTAACTCCTTTTTGCCATTCTTGCAGTGGTTTGTCTGACTTAAGCACTGGTATCATTTGAAATAAGAAAATAAATCTAGGTAAAACATTCATTTTTACTGCTGATATTCTTCCAAGTAAGGATAACTGCATTTTCTTCCAAGTTTGCATATCGTTTTGTATCTTTTGCCACAGAACCTCATAATTATTTTGAAACAGTTTTATATTTGAGTCTGCGATTTGTACTCCTAAATATTTGACCTTTGAAACAATTTCGAAACCTGCCACTCTTTCAAGTTCCTTTTTCTTGCTCTCTGTCAAATTTTTAACAATCATTTTAGTTTTTTTCTGATTCAATCTAAAACCAGATACCATGCCATAATCTTCTATAATATCCTTCATCTGGATTATTGATTTCATCGGCTGTGATAGGGTAACAACCAGATCATCTGCAAATGCCCTAGTTCTATAGTCCTCTTGCCTTATGGCTATCCCATTCAAGGATTTCGAATCCCGTATTGCGTTCAATAAGACTTCTAGAGTTAAAATAAATAATAATGGGGATAGTGGACAGCCTTGTCTTGTACCTTTTTGTATATTAAAATTTGATGTTAGACATCCATTAATAATAAGTTGTGCAGATTGCTCATGATAAATTGCTCCAATCGCTTGTATAAATTGCTCCCCCAAATCCATTTTTTCCAAAGTCTTAATTATAAAATTCCAATTCACTCGATCAAAGGCTTTTTCCGCATCCAAAAAAACCAGCGCTGCAGAGATCTGTTTATTCTTATCTAGATAGTCCAATAAATCTATAATTTGCCTGACATTCTCCTTCATATATCTGCCTTCAATAAATCCCACTTGATCATGATGAATTACCTTTTGAATAACTGGCATCAATCTGTTGGCCAATACTTTTGCAAAGATTTTATAATCTGTATTTAAAAGGGATATTGGTCTATAATTTTCTGGTTTCTTAAGACCTGATTCTTCTTTCGGTATCAATGAGACAAAGGCTGTTTTCCACAAGGAAGGTATCTTACCTCCTAGTTGTATATTACAAAATAAGTCTTTAAGATGTTCAATCATTTCCTCTTGTAAAGTTTTATAATAGACTGCGGTTAGGCCATCCGTCCCTGGAGCTTTAGCTGTTTTCAGTTGTTTTATGGCAAAACTAATCTCCTCAACTGTTATCAATTGTTCCAAATTTTCCTTTTGAACTGATGAAACCTTTGAAACTCTCTTTTCTTCTAGATATTTATCTATAAAACTGTTCTGTATATTATCTTTAGCATATAACTTGGTATAATAATCCAAAAAGGCCTTTTTAATTAATTCTTGTTGATAAACTTCTTTGCCGGCATACTCAGTACTATCAATAATTCGTGTAGTTACTTGTTTCCTCAAAGTATAAGCCAACCATCTGCCCGGTTTGTTAGCATTAGTAAAAGTATTATGCTTTGCAAATTGTAAATTGGTTGCTGTTTGATCTGCTATAAGCATTTGAAATTGATCCTTCAGAAGTTTTATAACTGTTTGCAATTGTCCATCTGCTGGTTTTTGTATCAATTGTTGTTCTTTCTTCTTTATCTCACTTTCCAACTGTAGTCTCTTTTTCTGTTGATTCTGTCTATGTTTAGAGTTCATTTGAATCAGTACTCCCCACATATATGCTTTGCCTGCATCCCAGACTATTTCAATAGGGGTACCTTTATTCAAGTTCAGTTTAAAGAACTCCTTTAAATGTTTTTTAAGTTCAATTATGTTTTTTCATATCTAAATAGATTCTCATTTAATCTCCAGGATCTTCTTTCTCTTTTACCCATCTCAATTTCCATCCATTCCATCTGCTTTTGCAATAGTATTAAGACGGTATCTAACTCCTTGCATCCTCAGTATTACACCTGTTGGAGCATCCCATCTGAATTGTATATTCTGTTTTTTTAATTCTGCCACCAAAAATCCAAAGTCCTTTCTGTCTCTTAACATTTTGGGTGGTAATTCTTTGAAAACTCCAATCTCAACTCCATCAACTAGAACAGCAGTGACAAATGAACTTTGCAAAATATCATTTCTTATTCTCCTATCTGTAAAATATATCACCTTCCGGTGCTGCCGCGGACCATCGCCGACGATCTTTTGAAGACCGCCAGCCCTGTCGCCTGTCAAAGAGCCGTTTCAGAGGTTGGAAACGGCTCGAAAAACTCCGAATCGTGAAGACTTCGTGAGGAGAGCCGGTGGCTGCAGGTAGAGTCCCCTGTGAGACCCCCAGAAAGTTTCTTTCGTTTCTGGGGAGTTAACAGGGTGGGACTCCCTATCCAAGCCGCTGAAGCTCCGGACGACCGGGAAACTCTGCAAAACTGCAGTGCAAGATAGAGCGGCAGCATTATTACTACCAAACAAAAGTAAAGGAGAATTGGGACTTCCCATTAAACAGCAAGTATTAAAGTTTTGTGAAATATTTGGAAGACTAAAGGAACTTGGAATTGAGAAAGGGGGAAAGAGGGAAAAAAATGGCGCTTGCTTTCAGCGGAGAGCAGCTGAAAGTGAAAGTAATCTGATTAGTGTATTCGGCTACACTTTAAAGTAACAAATCCGGCTGGAAGGGGGAGAAAAGTAACAAATAAAATAAAAATAGTAACTGATTGTTATAGACCTGATTGAATCTGGAGAATATTTTGGGAAAAGTTGCTAGAATTTGTGGAAAAGGAAGATCTTTAAGAGGCAAAATGGCAACAAAGCAAGCAGGAGGGGATTCCCCCACACATAAGCAGAAGCAGCCTCAAGCTGTGCAGCTGCATATTCAGACAAAGGAAGACGGTTATCATGACCTTATTATTAAAGAAATCAAGAGATCAGAACAGGAGGTCAAAGGAATTATTCAAGAAAAATATGAAGCAGTTAATAAAGATATTCAAACAGTTGTTAAAGGCCTGTCTGAGGTAGTGTTGCAGATTGATAAAAAAGTGGATAATCTTGCCTCAGAGGTGGAGACTAAATTTAAAGTATCTGATTCAAGAATTGCTGAAGTTGAAGAAATAACACAAAAAATTGAAAATGAGATCACTATGATGCAATTTCGATCAATGGAATTTGCTATTAGACTCAGAGGAGTAAAAGAGAACAGCAGGGAAGATCTTACAAAAATCTGTGCTGATGCTTTAGCGGTTTTGTTGAAGGCAGAACCTGGTGAGGTCCTGTGCAAGATTGACAAGGCGTACAGAGTTAACTCTCGTGTGGCAGTACAAAGGCAACTGCCTAGAGAAATGAAATTTTAATGGAAGAATATGAAGCTTCAAAATATAGAAAGACTGAACTGGAATTTGTGGCATTGTGAAAAGTGATTTTAATTTACTGGAAATATTGTTTGACTGCTGGAAGAAATTATATAACAAAAAATGGTGACAGGGGGCCCTGCAACTTTTGTTACCAAACTAGTAGAGATGAAGATGGGGGCCCATGAAGAAACCATCAGTTTCATACTGGCAACAGACATGGACAGACCCATAGAACTGGGCTTAGCATGGTTACTAAAGTGGAATTCCTCCGTAAATTGGAGGAGATGAATCCTAAAAATCAGGCAGGGACTGATTGAGTAAGGTGTCAGCCCTGGAGGCCATCTTTAACTTTGGATCTTCAGGACATGCTCTGGGAAATGGAAAGGGGGTTGGATGGAGACAGGGTATATAGCCATAACAACATTATTTTCCCTGGGAGTCAAAGATGTTCAGCCTGCACCTGGAGAAGCGTGACTGGGAAACAACTCCAGTTGGGACAGTACCTGATTGGTTCATGTGATGGACATGTCGGTGCAGGGGAATGGACTTTGACTTTACTTTGGATGGGGAAAACCTGGGGCCTTTCAGATTCGGGTGTCAACTCGCAAAGCATCCCTGGCCTGCTCTCAAGTTACCATAGGCAAGAGGGATAGAAAAATTAACTTTGCAGCAGCAGCGAGGGAGCACTTCAGTCAAAACAAAAGCACATTCCAGCCATCTCTCTGTCAAGGCCATCTCTACGGTTACCCACAGTGGCCAGAGGGGAGTGATCTCTACAACCCGTGAAATTGCTTCGTTGGAGAATATGACTGATGACATATCTTGGGGGAAGGGGGGGGGAACAGGATCAGAGCCAGGATGTAAATTAAGTGAGATTAGAGTTGGCTTCACTTGGAACATGCTGACATGAAGCTTCTAATAAATAACTGGATTTCTTTTGAAACTTGGCTTGAGGCTTATGATTTAATTAGGGCATTGGTCGGAACCCTGACAGCAAGCCAACTCTCTCAAAACTAATCAAAATGACCCCAGGGCTCTCCAGTTGCTCCCTGACCCTGGGGTGCATGGAGAGATACTCAGGCTACCATGGCAGAGGGTGGACTATCCGAAGAGAGGCTGCTCCAGGTGACCCAGAAAGAGGCAGAACTTGCCTCCACCCAGGGACTTCCAGGACCCAGCAGCCCAATTGAAACCAGAGTCCAGCCCTCCCTGACCATCAAAGCCAAGATGCCTGCCCCAGCGACCAGAACAAAAAGGGATGAGTATTGGTGGAAAAAAATCCCTAAAGCAGCTGAGGTTGAATTCCCCTATCCTAGCACCCCACCCTAGCCCCTGAGCAAGCTAGGAAGAGTGGAATGGATGTGGGGCTTGGCACAGTCCAGGCTCCCAAAAACCCTGATGGAACCCTTGGGGAGATCCATAGAGCAGCTGAGGGAGGAATTTGACCAAGCCACCCTTCATGATGAAGGGCCATTGTGCCACATGAAAGAGAAGAGGGTTATAGCTGAGCCCTGTAAGTGAGGAGATGCAGATGGGAACGCAGCCCCCCTTTTCCACCCACCAGAAGGAGAATGAGTTTGAGGCTTCAGCCAGTGCCTGCCCCACACAACAGGCAAGCCACCCAGGGCAGGTGGCCCCTCCCCTCTCTTTGAACTAGAGCTGAGGGAGACTGCCAATCACACCAAACACAGGCATACAGGGGCCAACATGAGGGAGGAGTAGCACTGAACGAGCCGCCCCAATTCAGGGGGAAATTCAATGGGGACTCAGATCAGCTGGCTCTATTCCTTGACTTGGCTGAGGTCCACCTAGAGTGCTACAGAATATCATTGCCTAGGGGCTAGAGGAAATTGGGGCCCAAGGAGATGTAGAGGCCATCATAGATACCGGCTGCACAAGGTGCCTAATCAGCCTCCCAATTGTCCAACAGCTAGGGATAAGCACGAAACCCCTGGTACACCCCATATGCTTTGAGCAGGTCAATGGGACACTAATAGGTGGAGCCCCAGCCACTTTAGTCACAGAGCTTGTTAGACTGGAAATGGGATGCCACCGGGTGCTCATACATTTTGTAATAGCCCCAAACATGACTAAATTGATCATACTAGGTCTCACTTGGCTGGACAAATGGGGCCCAACCATCACATGGGAGGATGGCTACCGATAGCTAAAAATAGACATTGACCCACTGTTGCCAGTTCCTCTGAATAAATGCCAACTGGCAATGACCCCCGGCGGCCCAAGCTGGCTGGAAAGCACTGCAGCCACCACAGATGAGCTCCCTGGCTGTCCCCAGGTACCCAAGGAATACTGGGTTTTGACAGACTCCTTTAGCAAGTGCGACTGCAACTTCCTCCCCCCTCACTGCCCTACCGACTGTGCAATTGAATTTGTACCGGGAGCCAAGTTGCCAAAACCCAAGATACCCATGACCCCCTAAGGAAATGACCGAATTCTGAAAATACATCGATGCTAATTTAGCTAGGGGTTTCATTCAACCCGCCAAATCCAAGGTGGCAGCCCCGGTACTATTCAAAGAGAAAAAGGACTGGGGGGGATGAGGCTTTGTATGGATTTCCATGGAATTAATGCCATTTGCATGGAGAACACTTACCCTTAATGAAAGATATGTTAAGCCATTTAGCGAAGGGCAAGGTTTTCACCAAGCTAGATCTAAGAGAAGCATATTACTGGGTATGGATCAAGGAAAGGGATGAATGGAAAACTGCCTTCAACTGCCCACTGGGCAGCTTCCAGTTTAAGGTCATGCCGTTTGGGCTCCAGGGGGCTCTGGCCATATTCATGCAGCTGATCATCAGCTGTCCTAGTTTATCTGAATGACATTCTCATATTTAGTGAGACACTGGAAGAACACATTAAGTTGCTGCAGCAGGTACTGAAAAAACTCCTAGCAGCGAAGCTCTATGCGAAACTATCTAAGTGCAAGTTCCATAAGACTTCCCTAGACTATCTGGGCTACTGAGTATCAAATGAGGGGATCAAGATGGATCCAGGAAAAGTGAAAGCAGTGCTGGACTGGCAACCCCCATGCACTCGCAAGCAACTCAAGAGCCTGGGGTTTGCAAACTTCTACAGGCAATTCATTTCCGCTTTTGCAGAAGCCCTGCCCCTGATGGAACTACTGAAAACAGGGTCCCTTGCTATGAACCACATCTCACCCAACCGCTGGCCTGTTCGCTAGATTGCCAAAAAGCATTCAAGAAATTAAAAAGACTCTTTGCCAAGGAGCCAATTCTTCAGCACCCTGACTCTGAATGACAGGTCATTGTCCAAGCCAATGCCAGCGATGTAGCTATGGCAGTGGTGCTCTTGCAAAAGAACCCACAGAGTCAACTCTTGCCCTGTGCTTACATGTTGAAAAAACTCACTGACACCGAAAGACGGTGGGCAACATGGAAAAAGGAGGCTTATGCAATCCGCTGGGCTCTCCTTTCCTGGAGGCACTTCTTAGAGGGGAATAGCGTGCCTTTCAAGATCTGGACTGATCACAAAAACCTCTAGGCCCTAACACCCCCCAAGCTTTCCCCCAAACAAATCCGCTGGGTGGAGTATTTTAAAAGGTTCAACTTTGAGCTAAAATACATCCCAGAAGGGAAGAACCTGTTAGCAGATGCATTGTATAGAAAGCCACAATTCAATAATTGGAGGGAGGAAGTCATCCATGTGATCATTCCCCCCTCTCAACAAGCAGGGCAAGTCACCACCAGGGGTCAAACCAAATGCCAAAAAGACCCCAGGGTGGAGCAAATGACAGCCGCTCTAAAGGCCGCACTTCCAGCTGACCAGTGGTTTAACGAAAACTGGGATATCCTGACCCGAGAAAGGGGCTAGCTTGGAAAGGGGCCAAACTATATATCCCTACCAGCTTGAGGTTGCAAGTCTTGCAGCGCAGCCACTACTCCTGGCTGGCCAGTCAGTTTGGCTTCCTAAAAACCCTCCACTTAGCCCAGAGGCAATTCTGGTGCCCCAAGATGAAGAATGATGTGGAGGACTATGTAAAAAGTTGTGCTACATGTGCAACTATGAAGATAAGGCCAGGAAAGCCTCCTGGACTTCTCCAACAAGTGGCTGACCCAGCCAACCCTGGGAGATGATCACTATGGATTTTATAGTCAAGCTCCCAGAGAGCAGAGGAAATATGGTCATTTGGGCTGTTGTTGACTTATTCTCTAAGCAAACCCACTTCACCGCCTGCTCAGGGCTACCTTTGGCCAGGAAACTGGCTAAAATGTTCATCAAGCAGATCTACCAACTGCACAGAGTGCCCCGCAGGGTAATCTCAGATAGAGGCATTCAATTCACCACTAAATTTTGGAGAGAATTCCTGAAATCCATTGGGTCGACTCAAGGACTTAGCTCGGCTTTTCATCCAAGCACAAATGGGGCCGCGGAACATATGAATGCCATGGTAGAGCAGTACATAAAATGCTATGAGATTACCAACAAGAGAACTGGGCAGATGTGCTGCCTTTCATGGAAGTGGCTTACAACAATACAGTGCATAACAGTACCGGACTGACCCCCTTCCAAGTCACTAGCAGCATGGAATTCATTCCCATGCCCGAGTTGCCACGGGAGCTGTCCTCATCCATGACTCTAGCCGACTGGATGGAGTCGCTCACGCGTGGTTGGGAGAACACCAAGAAAGCACTAGCGGAGGCAGCAGAAGTGTACAAAAAACAAGCAGATAAATGTCGATCTCTTCAACCCCCCTTTCACATGGGAGATCTCATTTACCTGTCCACCAAATACATTAAACTGAAATTGCCCAGCAAAAAACTAGGACCTAAGTTTTTAGGGCCATTGTCCATAGTGAAAGTAATTAATCCAGTAACAGTTCAACTTAATCTCCTGCGCCTATTAAGGAAAGTGCATCCAGTCTTCCACAGCAGTTTATTGAAACCTGCTGTTAGTTCAAGACTGAGACTGCAAGGCCATCCAGTGCCTAAACCGATGGTAGTGCAAGGGGAAATCCATTATGAGATTAAGAAAATTTTGGACTCTAAATTGCATAGGTGTCCCTTGCAGTATTTAGTCAATTGGAAAGGATACCCTTTGTCTGAAGCTACCTGGGTTAAGAGCTGGGATGTGAAAGCAGATAGGTTGATAAAACAATTCCATGATAAATTCCCTAATAAACCAAAGGGTCCTCCTGTGGGGGGGGGGGGATAAGTATCCATATAATTTCTTTATCAATTTATCAACTGTTCCAATTAATATCTGGTCTACTTCTGTTGGTTCTTTATTAAAGCTGTACATTTTTGCATCTTCCTCATAATGCAATTGTATTTGCATTTGTGGCCACCATGCAATTTCTATTCCTTGCTTATTGAGTTCCTGTTTAGTTTTTAATTCCCCCATTCAAAATGTCATTGTATCTTACAATTTTTCCCATATTGACAATATTAGGATGTACCATATTAGGATGTAAGTGCCTCCATCATAGAAAGCCAGATTGGAATTTTCAAATAGTGTTGTTCCTTTATTTTAAGCCAAACAGATAACTGTTGTGTCTTCGGCTCCCGAGCCCGGACCTCCAGAGGAGGAATCCTCCGAAAGTGAAGAGGAGGGGGCAAGGGACTCCTCTCCTGGCCCGTCTGGTTTGGCACCACCCCAGGCCCCAGCTGAAAGCCCTGTGGAAGAAAGCTCCTCTGAGTCAGACGATAATGAGGAGAGGGAGTGGATTAATCCCAGGTGGCGACGATCAGAGAGACGGGCTCAGCAAAGGAGTGGGTGGGGCCGAGCACGAGGTGATGAGTCACAAAGCCAACGCCCCACAAGGTATAAAAGGAACTGACCTTACCTTGTTGGCTTTTGTGACGAACAAAGTTTTACCCTGACTGCTTGTGTCCTGAAATACTGCAGCAGTGAAGCGTTTTCTTTGAAGCTCGTATTGGATATAAATACTTGGAGCCTTATCAGGGACTGGCCGTGGCAACTCAAAACAAAAGCTGTTGTTATCTCTCCCGGGCTCGCTGCCAGCTCGTTGTTTATGGATGGTAAATAAACAACTTCTGAATACTCCCGTTCGAGTGTGTGTGCTTGTCTGGGCTTCTGAAGCAGGGAGGGGACAGAACAATAACAGTGCATTTCTAACATAATGTCTCTGGAAATAACTATGTATTTTGTTCTTCCCATACCAAAGAAAAGTGTGCCAGCCTAATTGAAGATCATGCCCTTCTAAGATTAGTAGTCTTATATGTCACAGATTAATCCATTCTTTCACCCACGTAATCACCGAGGCCTGGTAATATAATTCCCAATCTGGTAGTCCAACACCCCCCCTTTTTTTTTAGTTTCCTGCAGCATACATACATATCTTGCTTTCTTCCCTCGCCAAACAAATCTTAATATTGTTTTGTTTAATTCCTCAAAATATTTTTTCTCCAATTTTATTGGTATAGTCTGGAATAGGTATAGAATTCTTGGCAAGATATTCATTTTTATGGTTGCTATTCTTCTTGACAGCGAAAGTTGAAGATCCTTCCACCAGGATTCCAGAAATACTGTTTAATTTGCCTCAGTAATTTCATATAATTATCCTTTTTAATTGTTGCACATGTCGCTGTTAAATTAACCTAAATATTTCATTTTTAAAACTATCTGTATGTTAATTCTTTCCATTAATCTTCTTTTTTGTTTGTCTGTAGCATTCCTGACTAAAATCTTTGTCTTATCTTTATTTATTTTCAGTCCCGCTACTTCCCCATATTCTTCTATTTTTTTTAATAAGCTTCAGTCCAGTCTCTAAGGGGTCTTCTAATATAAAAACCAAATCATCAGCAAATACCTGTAATTTGTATTGTTCTTTTTTAATTTCTATTCCTCTTATTTCTTTGTCGTTTTGGATATTTCTGGTTAACACTTCCATCATCATTATAAATAGCAATGGGGACAGTGAACATCCCTGTCTTCTGCCTTTCTTTATGTCAAAATTCTCAGTCATGTCTCCATTAACTATCACCCTTGCTGATTGTTTACAGTAGATTGCTCTGATCATATTAATAAATTTCTCCTCAAAGTCCATATATTCTAATTGTGCCAACATAAATTGCCAATTAATGTTATCAAAAGCTTTCTGTGCATCTAAGAATAGCAACACCATTTGTTTTCAGGGGTGCGTCTCATAATATTCCAGTGTGTTTAAAATCATTCTCATGTTGTTTTTAATCTCTTTTTTTTTTTAGTAAGAATCCATTCTGGTCTGGATGTATAAATTCATTCAGATACTGATCTTGCCTTCTTTGGTTCAGAACACTCAGCCATCTGCTGTCTGGGGGAAGATCCAGCAGAGTTACTGCTATTAGAATCTATGCGGTCCGCCATTATTGCTGTAACTTCTATTAGTGATTGCCTCAAGAAATCACACAGATTGAAATTAATTGCCTAAGAGAGAATGTTTTATCACTGAGTGAGAATGCTGTGGTATTCACTGCGCAGTCCAGGCCTCAGGAATAGCACCAAATCGGAAACATAGTTTGTTAGTGCAAGACAGGCTGCAAAGGCAGCAGCAGTAGCAAAAGGTGCAAAACCGACAATACGGTTACAAATGCCACCCCACAATCAGCGCCTGAAACTTGCAACACGGTTTACTTGCACATAATGGCTGCCTTCCTGGCTCCTGACTGAAGCCTTGGTCGTCAGAGGACTACTCTCAGCGCCGATGCTGTCTTCCGAGCCTCCTGGCCCCTATCGCAGCCCACAGCGGCTTGATGATTGATTTATTTATTTATTTATTTATTTATTTATTTATTTATTTATTATATTTATATACCACTCTGCTCCCGGGGGACTCAGGGCGGTGTACAGTCAAATGATAGAATACATATAATACAAATATTTTAAAGATTGATTAAAATACAATCAAATAATTTGGTCTTAAACCTAAAATTAAAACTCTAAATTTATGAGATTAAGATTTAAGAATTTAAGAGCAGTTTTAGAAGAGGTTAGTCCAGGCCAGCCTGCTGGAATAGAAACGTCTTGAGGGCACGGCGGAAAACGCGAAGATCCGGGATTGTCCGTGTCTCCGGGGGGAGCTTGTTCCATATGGTGGGTGCCCCCACAAAGAAGGCTCTCCCCCTAGGGGCCACCAGTCAACCTTGTTTGACCAACGGCACCCTGAGAAGCCCCTCTCTGTGGGAACGTACTGGTCAGTGAGAGGCTACTGGTGGCAGGAGGCAGTCTCGTAGATACCCCAGTCCTAAGCCATGGAGTGCTCTAAAGGTGGTGACCAAAACCTTGAAGTGCACCCGGAAGAACACAGGTAGCCAGTGCAGCTCCCGCAGGAGGGGTGTCACATGGGAGCACCACATCACTCCCATAACGACCTGCACGGCCGCATTCTGGACCAACTGGAGCCTCCGGGTGCTCTTCAAGGGGAGCCCTATGTAGAGAGCATTGCAGTAGTCCAGTCGGGAAGTGATGAGGGCATGAGTGACCGTATTTAACGAGTCCTGATTCAGAAAGGAACACAACTGGCGTATCAGGCGAACCTGATAGAAAGCTCCCCTGGCCACAGCCATCAGGTGCTCTTTTTTTTTTTTTATTAAAAAGTTTTACAGATTATACAGAAAATTCCCCCCCTCTCCCCAACCTATCCCTCCCTACCCTCCCCCCCTCCCTCCACCCCCTCCCTCCCCCCTCCCCCTCCCCCCCTTGACTTCCCGGGATTAGTTCAGGGTATTACATAAAAACTCAAAACTGTAAGCTAACAGTATAATAAACAATAATAATAAATCATTATTAACCTTGATCTTTAACTCCTAATAATAAAACAACAATATTCTAATTATTATAACAATTTCTACTAAATATTTCATTCATAAGCTAATTGAAAATTCTTATTACAGTATTTATTCTGAATATAATCTATCCAACTTTTCCACTCCTTTATATATCTTTCATTTGAATAGTCTTTGAGATATGCGGAAATCTTCGCCATTTCTGCCAAATGCACTACTTTTAATGTCCATTCTTGAATTGTAGGTACATCTTGTTTCTTCCAATATTGTGCCACCAGTAGTCTTGCCGCTGTTATTAAATTTAAAATCAACTTTATTTCAATTCCTGTACAGTCTGTTATAATACCTAACAAAAAAAAACTGTGGCATAAATTTAATCTTTTTCTTTATTACATTTTGAATTACCCACCAAATTTTTATCCAGAATGCCTTAATTTTGTTACAAGTCCACCATATATGATAATAAGTGGCATCCTGACTTCCACATCTCCAACATTTGGGCTGAATGTTCGAATACATACAAGATAATTTTTTGGGATCTAAATGCCATCTGTAAAACATTTTATAAAAATTTTCTCTCAAATTTTGAGCCTGTGTAAATTTTACATTTCTAACCCATATAGTTTCCCATGTGTCCAACGTTATTATTTCCCCTGTATTTTGTGCCCACTTTATCATACAATCCTTAACTAATTCTGTCTCAGAATCTATTTCCAATAATACATTATATAACCTTTTTATATGCATTTGGCTCTGATCTCTTATCTGCTTAATCAAATTCTCTTCTTGTTGCAAAATACCCTTCTTTTGGTCCTCTTTCCATCTGGCCTGTAGCTGGCCATATTGAAACCAGGTTTTAATTATTCCTTGTTCTTTTAGTTGTTGAATGGTTTTTAATTGATACCCATATCCTTCCTTTTCCAAAAGTTGCTCATAAGAAATCCCATCTTGCTTTTGTTCTATATTTATATTTTCAATTGTATGTCTAGGTATCGCCCAAATTGGAATTTTATCACTTAATTTATAACTATACTTTTTCCATACACGTAACAAAGAACTTCTCAATATATGACTTTTAAATGTATTATCTACCCTTTTATCATACAATAAATATGCATGCCAGCCAAAAACCAGACCATACCCTTCCACATTCAATATCCTGTCCTCTGTTAAATTAATCCAATCACTAACTAGTGATAGTACAGCCGCTTCATAGTATAGCCCTAAATTGGGCATTTTAAGTCCTCCTCTTTCTCGAGAATCTTGCATTATTCTCTGTTTAACTCGAGGTTTTTTCCCTGCCCAAAGAAACGTATTTAAACCTTTTTGCCATTCTTTAATTAATTTATCCATTTTAAGTATTGGTATTGTTTGAAAAAGGAACAAAAACCTCGGTAAAAGATTCATTTTTATGGCAGCTATCCTTCCTAGTAGTGACAACTGTAACTTTCGCCAATTCTGAATCTCCAATTGCATCTTTTGCCACAATAATTCATAATTGTGATGATATAATTTAGAATTACCATCAGGTGCTCTTCTAAAGACAGCTGTGAATCCAGGAGGACACCTAAGTTGCGAGCCCTCTCTGTGGGGGCCAGTGATTCACCCCCAAAGGTCAGTGATGGCAACAGCTGACTATATCGGGATGTCGGAAACCACAGCCACTCGGTCTTGGATGGGTTAAGCTTGAGTCTGTTCCTTCCCATCCAGATCCATACAGCCTCCAGGCACCGGGACATCACTTCAAGGGCATTATTGGGGTGGTCCAGGGTGGAGATGTACAGCTGGGTGTCATCAGTGTACTGGTGGTACTTCACCCCAAAACTACGGATGATCTCGCCCAGCGGCTTCCCATAAATGTTGAACAGAAGGGGCAAGAGAACCGATCCCTGTGGTACCCCACATACAAGGGGCCTCGGGGTTGATCTCTGCCCCCCTGTCAACACAGATTATGACCGGTCAGAGAGAAAGGAGGAGAACCACTGTAACACAGTGCCTCCCACTCCCAACTCTTCCAGCCGGTGCAGCATGATACCATGGTCGATGGTATCAAAAACCGCTGAGAGATCTAATAGGACCAGGACAGAGGAATAACCCCTGTCTCGAGCCCTCCAGAGATATTGACCAATGTGACCAATGCCGTTTCCGTGCTGTGTCCAGGCCTGAAGCCTGACTGGAATAGATCCAGATAAGCCGATTCATCCAGGTACTGGGGGAGCTGTTGTGCCACCACACTCTCAACAACCTTCGCAACAAAGTGAAGGTTGGAGACTGGACAGTAATTAGCCAATACTGCCGGGTCCAGGGAAGGCTTCTTGAGGTCTCACCACCGCCTCTTTCAAGGCGGCAGGGAAAATACCCTCACTCAGAGAAGCATTTATAATCCCCTGGAGCCAGCCTTGTGTAACCTCCTGAGAGGCCAGCACCAACCAGGAGGGACACGGATCTAATAAACATGTGGTAGCATTCAGCTTCCCCAGTATCCTGTCCATGTTTTCGGGAGTCACAGAATCAAACTCTTCCCAGATGATATTCTCAAGACCTGCCTCTATCCTCCCTCCCGAATCTACTATGTCAGAGTCCAGGTGTTCCCGAATCTGAGCGATTTTATCATACAGATATTGAACAAAATCCTCAGCTTTACCCTCCAAGGGGTCCTCCCGCGCTTCCTGAGAGAGCAGAGAGCGGGTCACCCTAAACAGGGCAGCTGGGTGATTATCTGATGATGCAATAAGAGTGGAGAAATAATTACAATTTGCTGCTTTTATCACCACTAGGTAAGTCTTAATATGAGATCTTACCAGTGTTCGGTCAGATTCAGATCGGCTGGACTTCCAACTGCTCTCCAGGCGTCTTTTCCGATGCTTCATCTCCCTCAGCTCCTCAGTGTACCAAGGAGCCAAGCGAGATCGGCGTCAAGTCAGAGGCTGCAAAGGCACGACTCGATCCAAGGCTCCGGCAGCCTCCCTTTCCCAGGCAGCCACCAGGTCCTCAGTCGAGTCGTGTGCCAGAGCCTCAGGAAATGGCCCAAGCTCCATCTGGAATCTATCTGGGTCCATCAGGTGCCTGGGGCGGAACCACTTTATCAGTTCCGCCTCCCTGCGGCAGGGTGTGGCGTTTCAAAGGTCAAAGCGAAGGAGGGAGTGATCTGACCATGACAAGGGCTCAATCACTATATCCCCTATCTCAAGATCACTCAGCCACTGACCAGAGACAAAAACTAGGTCCAGCATGTTTCCCTCCATGTGAGTAGGGCCATGAACTAACTGGGTCAGGTCCATGGCCGTCATGGAAGCCATGAACTCCTGGGCCACCTCAGACATCTCACCGATGGATGGTAGGTTGAAATTCCCCATGACTATAAACCTAGGGGTATCAACCACCACCATGGCTATAACGTTGAGTAGCTCAGGAAGGGCCATTGCCACATAGCAGGGAGCCAGGTATGTAACCAGCAAGCCCATCTGCACCCCATGACCCCATTTCACAAGGAGGGACTCACATCCAGCCGTCTGAGGAACAGTGGCCTCCCTCGGACCAAGACCTTCTTTAATAATAACTGCCACCCCTCCACCCCTCCCCTGTGACCTTGGCTGATGAAATGCCCGGAAACCGGGTGGGCATATCTCTACGAGGGGGACCCCTCCCTCCTGGCCCAGCCAGGTTTCCGTAATACCTGCCAGGTCTGCTCCCCCCTCTTGAACAAGATCACAGATGAGGGGGGCTTTATTTACCATGGACCTGGCATTGCACAGCATCAGCTGAAGATCCAGGGCCTGAGGGACTGTGCAACCTGGGGAATGAGAAGAGCATTGGGGGCTGGAGTATGCCACCGCTAGAAGACAGCGAGTGCGTACTCCTGTAACATGATATGGCCCCCTACTCCCGCCATATCTGCCCCTCCCACCTACAATACTAATGTAATGTCTATCGACAGCACAAGCTCTAACCCCATATTTGACCCCGGATTCTGCATCTTCCCCATCGCACTCTTCAGCCGGACTAGACCCTGTCTCCTGCAGATTAACCCCTGAACCCATACAACCCGCCCCGCTCCCGGGAGGTCCCCCAGCCTCCTTATTTACATTAGAAACCACCCTCCTCCCAGATCCCTTTAAAATAGAGTTTGAAAAACTAAACTAAAAAACCCCAAAGCTTCCGGTTCTTAGCAAACCACCTCTCGGGGTTCCAAAACGCATCCTTGAGGGCGGCCCTAGGTAACTGAGAGGGCCAAACCTGCGAGAGGGGGGAATCTCGCAGTGTGAGGAGTTCCATTTTTGAGTTCATTAGAGGAGAGATAGAATTGGAAGCAATGAAAGGCTATTTTCTTCTTAAGATGTTAAAGATGGTTTAAATAGATGGTTAAGACAGAAAGGGTGAGGTAGATAGTTGTACAAGGAAGCCAGTGTACTAGAGCATCGGAATACCATTGCCCTCTCATGGCAATGGGAAGTCTTGTGATTAAATAAGTTAGTCCAGAAGGGGATGAGAATTTTAATGACCACCCTCTCACAGCGATCAGTCTAGATGACTTTGTATCTAGAGATGTAAAGACAGCAGAAAATATGGAATGTCTCATCGAACTGTATGAATAATACAGATAAATCATTCAAGACTCTCGATGTCTTTGCTTCCTCCCTTTCTGATACCAGCAAAGTCCGAAGATGAGGTGGAAAAGTAAGGTGGAGCATCCAGGCGAAGAGATGAGATCAAATAGTCAAGATAATCAGGATAACCCGGATAGTTAGGAGGCAAAGATGTTTAAAATAAAGGATTATAAGCTGATTGAACAGCTGCAGGTTTTGCTGAATGGCCTAGTAAGGGGGGGAGAAACAATTGAGGTGAATATCAAAAAGTCATGTCCTCTGTTCTCAGCCCTCCATCACCATTATGCTTTTTCAATGGGCCTTTCGGTGGTTAAGTTGAAACCTCTCCCCTCATAAGTAAAGAAGGGGGAATGTCCGGGCCCCCTCCCCATTACATCAAGGGGGGGTAGCCGCTTGCAGCAAAACCCTCTCCATCATGCACAGGGAGGGCTTCCTCATAGCCTAGTTTCCATGATGTTGCTGCTATCGTTGTTGTTGCTGTTTGCATCATTGTTGTGAATGTCATCATAGTCAGCTCCACCTCTGTAGTCCCAGCCACCACCCCCGTGTTACCGCCCACATCACTGCCCTCAGCGTCAGCCTGCAACAATTTAAGTTTCGACCGTCTAGGGATCGCCGTCGGCACAGCTGCCACCACCGCCATTTCCACAGCAACCAACCATTGCCTCAACCGCTCCAGCCCAGCAGTCGTTTGAATTAGCGACAATCAGCTGGGCCCCGGTTTGAGTGTTCGCTCTGTTTGCCGCCCGCTGCGCCATCCCCAATCATCTCCACGGCGGCCAAATGATCCTCCAGCTCCATTTATGACTCAATCAAGCCGGCTACACTTTGGCTTGCTGGGAGGGGGCTGCAAGATGGTTAGCTGGCCCCCCAATACCTTCAAACAAGCCTGACATCGCCCCCTCATCCTCGGTGTTCAACACAGAACCGCCATGTTGGTCTGCTACCCGGAAGGAAGAAAGTTCAGATATGCAAAAGGCTTTATTTTTTTAGGACTGGTGGCCTGCTGGAATTTAGCATGTTGTGATGATTGCACACAGCCGGTCTGTTGTGAGCTTATTGTGTGGGCCTGTCATGTGATCTTGGCTGCTGTCCACAAAATGGTGGCTATCAGTGCTCCGATCTCCACATGGCACAGCAAACCATGGCCACAATTCGTTACAGCCAGCCATGCCTCGGACCGAAGTCTCAGTCTTCCAAAAGCCAGTTCCGACCTCCTGTGGTCTCTGCCACCCCGGCTGAACTAATGAGCTGACCACACAGCAATGGCGCTCTGGCGGCGATCACAGTGCTGCTCCTGGCATGGAAGGCAACCTGGTCACATTCTCAGCGCTCCAGCCCTTCAATTTGACTGCTGAAATTTATTTATATTTTGTCCTAATTATAATCAATTAAATTGCAGGATGAACCCAATATATATCTCTCTAGGCTGACTGAGTTGAAAAAACTGAGGCTCAGCCAGGAGGAAGAGGCATAGCCAAAGATTTTGCAACTCAGTCTCTGGCCAATCAGATGAATTGAAACCTATGCTTGGACTCTACAAGCAATGCACAGGAGAATACCAGGTCATCTGCAAATAGCAATAGCAATAGCAATAGCACTTAGACTTATATACCGCTTCATAGTGCTTTTACAGCCCTCTCTAAGTGGTTTCTTTTTCTTTTTTTATCTCCATCCCTTTCATTTCTGTGTCTATTTCTATTTAGCACTTCCAATGTTACAATAAATAGTAAAGGGGACAATGGACATCCCTATTGTATGCCTTTTTTGATGTTAACATTCTCTGTTATGTCCCAGTTTAGAATAACTTTTGCAGTCTCTGTTTAGTATATATTGCCTTAATCATATTAACAAATTTTTCACCAAATTTTATGTATTTTAATTGGAATATCATAAATTGCCAATTTATATTATCAAATGCAAGTCTAAAAAGATAAACACCATTCATTTTTTCAGATGTGCTTCATAATATTCCAATGTATTAAAAATCATTCTCATGTTGTTTTTAATTTGTCTCCTAGGCAAAATCCATTTTGGTCTGGGTGTATATATTCATTCAAAAATCTCTTTAATCTTTCACTATTATTGATGCATAAATTTTATAATCTACATTTAGAAGTGAGATTGGTCTGTAATTTTTAATCTACAATAAATCTGCATCTTCTTTTGATATAAGAGTAATATTTGCTTCCATCCAGGATTTTGGTATCTTAGCTTCTAGCAAGTGTTCATTCAGCTTTTAGCAATGTTTCAGCATTGACGATCCTAGGGTATCTTGTAGTTGTTTGTAAAATTCTGCTGGTAGGGCATCTGGTCCTGGTGTTTTATTGTTCTTCTGTCGCTTAATCAGCTCTGTTAGTTCAAACTTTGTTATCTTTTCATTTAACATCGTTCTTACTACTTCGGGTACTTTAGGCAGCCTGGCTTCTTCCAAATATTGTTTTATTTTATCCTCTGGTAGTTCCTCTTGATCCAACAGATTTTCATAATAGTTCTGGATTATTTTCTTTTTGTTATAATTTTGGTGCTGAAGCATACCCTTCTCGTCTGCCAGACTTTGTATCTGTTTCTTTTCTTTCTCCTTTTTAAATTAATATGCCAGCTACCTCCCTGGTTTGTTAGCATTTTCAAAGAAATTTTGTTTTACACTTTTAATTTTTTGAGCCAATTCTTCTTTTTCAATTAAGTTCAATTTATGTTTTATTATTTCCATTTGATTTTTAAGATTCTTTTTTGTGGTTCTTTTTTTTAAAATCAAGTTTTATTGATTTTTTTCTTTCACACACACATACACACATTTTATGAACAGAGTATTGACCGTATCATATCTTATACAATTTATCATATCCAATTTCATTTTACATAGTTACCAATCAATCTTTATTTATTGATTAGCCCTTGGGCCATATCAAAGTGCAGCGCTCCAGAAACAATTATTACAAAAGTTTGGTAGAAACATTTTAAAATGAAATTGGAATAGGAATAAAACACAATTTAAAATAAAATTAGAGTAAAATACATTCTAGAATGAAAACAGAATAAAATACCATAATTTAAAATACAAATTAAATATGATTAAAATTATATTACAATGTCATCCCTGCATCTACCCAATCAGTCTTAAAACTACTATTAGAATTACATTATTAAATCAAGTGATCTTTCCTGTAATCTACCACATTCTGCTGCACCAGCTTTGTCCTTTTTTCCATCAATTTTACAGCAAATTTGGCAATCCATTTCACCAGCTGCGAGTTTGAACCTACCAAACAATGTTGCAAGAAGCACTCTTTAGATTTAGGGGTGCTGGCGTAAAAGATCTTGCCCAGCTGATGTTCCCTCAAATCTGAGTACAAAGGGCAGTCAAAAATTACATGGGACATTGTTTCAACTTCCCGCTTCCCACATAACAGACTCTTTCACTTACAGGGATACCCTTATACCTACCCCAAAGCATGTTAGTTTGAAGTTGGTCTAATCTCAATTTGGTAAAATATCTCCTTATGACGGGAAACAAAGGCACAGTTAAATATTTTTCTATTTTAAAAATTTGTTTATTGGCCGATAACTAGGGGCAAACTTTTACTGCTGTCACCTGTGCAATATCCAATTGTGCACTTATGTCCTTAAATCTCTGTGCAATCCAATTTTGGATCTGCCTATGATCGTACTGCTGCCAATTTAAAGGAATACCAGAGCTAGATACCTGCTTCAGAACTCTTGATAACCAATTATTTTTATTACTTGAGATAATCTGCTCCATTAGCACTAGCTTTGGTAACCTCCTTTCCTCCATCTCTATTATTCTTAACCAATAATAAACGGTCTTCAGCATGGCCCTTGTGACAAACACATGGACTCCTGTTTTTGCCCTTACTACACAAGCTGGGGTTCCAGGGGACACTGCCAAAATTCTCCTCAAGAACTTATTTTGAGGAATTTCCAGCCCCGGCAACTTAACCAACCCCCATATTTCAGCCCCATAGGTAAGTACTGGTTCAATATTCTCCTGAAAGACCTTTAGCACTGGGGTTAATGAAGATGAAGTTTTCTCTAAAATAAGTTTGTTTAGTTGGGCCATCCAAGCCAAGGCCTTCTGAGCTCCGGGTTTTACCTGCTTATTCCATTTGCCATTTGCCTATTGCATATTCTTCTGCCATTTAAAACCCATCTCCTCGTCTTCTGTTGCCTGCTAAATATCATTACCTTTGATTTTTTTACTTTAATTGTCAAGCTATTTTGTATACAATATGCTGCCAACCTCCCGAGTGACCTTCGTAGCCCCACTTGCTAGGCCGACAGCAAAATTATATCATCCGTATATAACAAGCAATTTACTTGTCTTGTTCCTATACTAGTTCCATGGAGTGATATGTCTTCCAAACGTTTTGGAAGGTCATTTAAATATAAATTGAAAAGTGTTGGGGCTAAGATGCAAACCCTGTCTAACGCCCTTCTTTATTGGGATTGTATTTGTTACCAATCCTGTCCTGTTCACTCGAACTCTAACCTGGGTTTCCATGTATAGCAATCTAATTAGATATAACAATTTCTTTTCTATTCCCATGACCTTTAATTTACCCCATAGAATTTGTCTATCAATTGAGTCAAAGGCAGCACTTCCGGTGGTGACATCATCGCAAAAGGGCGAAGAAACGGATGAGCCATTTCTGAAACCCAAAACTCTTCATTAGTTGCTCTTTAAGGGCATTCCTGAACTTGGAGGGATCAGGAAACAAAAGAGGAATTCACGAGCCCCCTGGTGTTGTGCTGTCATCAGGGAGGACGAGCGATCAACCTCTTAAATTGGTGGAGAAGAAGTCGGCCTTTTCGGTGGACACTTAAAACGAAGCAAAGAGTGAAAAGCAATTTCAAGTGACGGGCAGAAAGATCCCCTATAACAAAGACGGTAAGCAGGAGATGCACGACCAAAGTGGAGGAGAAAAATTGGAGTTATAACAGCGGTGGTACAAAGGAGAAAGGAAAGTGGAGAAATAATATTCAGCTTATTTATTCAGCTCAGGAGGTGACACGCGGCTGGATCCAGGCGGTGATAGCTGCTTCTTTAGAGGAGGGAAGCTTTCCTGCTGCCTTGAAGGAGGCAGTGGTGAGGCTCCTCCTCAAGAAGCCTGCCCTGGATCCAGTTGTTTTGAGCAATTTTCATCCGGTCTCCAACCTTCATTTCCTTGCGAAGGTTGTCGAGACTGTGGTGGCACGTCAGCTCCCCGTGGCCCTGGATGAAGTGGAGTATCTCGATCCATACCAATTGGGTTTCAGGCCCAGATACAGCATGGAGACGGCATTGGTCGCACTGGTGGATGATCTCTGGAGGGCTCGGGACAGAGGTCACTCCTCTGTTCTGGTCCTATTAGATCTTTCGGTGGCTTTCAATACCATCAACCATGGTATCCTGCTGCAGCACCTCGAGGGGTTGGGAGTGGGAGGTACCGTTTTACGGTGGTTCTCCTCTTACCTCTCAGGTCAGATGCAAGCTGTGTTGGCAGGAGGGCAGAGATCGACCATGAGGCCCCTCAATTGTGTGGTACCTCAGGGGTCGGTTCTCTCACCCCTTCTGTTCAACATTTATATGAAACAGCTGGGGAAGATCATCTGTGTTTTTGGGGTGGGGTATCATCAGTACACTGATGATACCCAGCTTTTTATATCCACCCCGAACCAGCCCAGTGATGCCCTCAATGTGATGTCCTGGTGCCTGGAAACAGTATGGATCTGGATGGGGAGGAACAGGCTTCGCCTCAACCCTGCCAAGACTGAGTGGCTATGGATACCGGCATCTCGGTTCAAAGGTGAGATTCCATTGCTGGCTATAGGGGGTGAAATTTTGTCCCCTGCAGACAGGGTGTGCAACTTGGGTGTCCTCCTGGATTCACGGCTGAGTTTAGAAGATCATATAAGAGCCATGACTAGGGGGGCATATGCCCAGATTTGTTTGGTCTGCCAGTTGCACCCCTATTTGGACTGAGATGCCCTACGCACAGTTATTCATGCGCTAGTTACCTCCCGTGTTGACTACTGTAATGCTCTCTACATGGGGCTGCCCTTGAGGACCACTCAGAGGCTTCAACTGTTACAGAATGCGGCTGCATGGGTTGTGATAGGAGAGTCCCGATACTCCATGTTACACCCTTCCTGCGCAACTTGCATTGGTTGCCGGTTGCCCTCCAGGTGAGATTCAAGGTGCTGGTGATGACCTATAAAGCCCTACATGGCTTAGGCCCAGGATATTTGGCGGACCATATGCTGCCAGCAACAGCTGCCCATCGCCTGGTGCATTCTCACAGGGAGGGCCTGCTCCGGGTGCCGTCAGCTAGACAGTGTTGGCTGGCAACCCTAGGAGTAGAGCTTTTTTTGTGGGTGCACCCACCCTTTGGAATCACCTCCCCTTGGGGCTCCGGTTGGCCCCTGACCTTCGCACCTTCCACCGCAAATTAAAGACGTGGTTGTTTACATCACCCAGCCTGGACTGAGAGGGTTTTTAGAGTTTGCGGGTTTTAATATAACATATATGTACATTATGTATTTTATAATTTTAACTGATTGTTTTATTGTTGTGAGCTGCCCTGAGTCTTTGGAGATAGGGCGGCATATAAATTTCATTAATAAATAAATAAATTAATTAATTAATATTATGATGAGAAAACAGTTATTATATGACCACTACTAATGAACATTATTACTATTATGATGATGATTATTGCTCTAACTAACTGTAACCAGACAACACACTGTTTATATAGACATTGAAACTATTGCTCTTTCTTTATATAGCAATAATAATAATAATAATAATAATAATAATAATAATAATAATAATACAACCGTGGATACAAACTTGCAAAGAAAGGACTGAAAATCTCGCACCTGATGTACATGGATGATTTGAAGCTGTTTGGTAAAACAAAAGCTGAACTGAATTTATTAATTGAAAACACAAAAGAATTCAGCCAAGACATTGGTATGCAGTTTGGAATTGATAAATGTGCAACAATAGCAACCAAAGCAGGAAAGATCATAGAAGAGGATGGAATAAAACTAGAGAATGAAGAAATGATAAAGGCAGTAAAATCAGAAGAAGGCTACAAGTACTTGGGAATTTTAGAAGCCTCTGACTTAATGCATAATAAAGTCAAAGAATTAACTTCAGCCAAGTACATTTGGTGAATTCGTAAGATATTAATGTCCAAATTGAGTGGAGGAAACATCATAAAAGCCATAAATACCTGGGCTATACCTGTGATTCGATACTCTGCAGGAATAATTGACTGGACCCGGATGGAGTTAGACAATTTGGACAGAAAAACAAGGAAGCTTATGACAATGAATCATGCCTTGCACCCTAAAAGTGATGTTGACCGATTATATTTACCAAGAGCAGAGGGTGGTCGAGGACTCCTACAAGTAAAGCAGACTGTGGAAGAAGAAAAATGCAGCTTGAATGATTACATCCAGAAAAGTGAAGAACTAATGATTAAGGAAGTAAATAAAGGAGGCCTTTTAAAGACAACTAAAACAAAAGCAGAATATAAGAAAGAAGTAATTGGGCAGCGAGCTGAAAATTGCAAAAGCAAAGCTCTGCATGGCCAATACTTGAAAAGTATTGAAGGCAAAGCTGACCAGAAACTAACTTGGAACTGGTTAAGATCAGGAGTACTGAAAAAAGAAACAGAAAGCTTTATTTTGGCAGCTCAAGAACAAGCCCTAGCTACAAACTACATGAAGGCAAAAATTCAACATGTTACCACCAATAGCAAATGCCGCCTCTGTAATGAGAAAGAGGAGACAGTCGACCACCTGATCAGTGGGTGCAGCAAAATTTCACAAACTGACTACCTACAACGCCATGACCGCATTGCTAAGATCATTCACTGGTAATTGTGCCAGAAGTTTGGATTTGAGTACAGCAAAAACCACTGGGAACATCAGGTTGAGAAAGTTTTAGAGAAGGAAAAACTCAAGATCTTGTGGAACTTTAGGATTCAGACTGATAGGCACTTGGTCCACAACACACCTGACATAACAATAGTTGAAAAGAAAAAAGTATGGTTCATTGACATTGCAATATCTGGTGATGCACGGATTGAAGATAAGCAGCAAGAAAAAATCACAAAGTACCGGGACTTGCAAATTGAAGTTGACCGACTGTGGAAAAAGAAATCGTGTACTGTCCCAATTGTAATTGGAGCCCTTGGAGCAATACCCAAAGGGCTACCCCGCTATTTAGAAATTCTAAATTTACCGGACTTGAACATTTTGACTTTACAAAAATCACTTTACTCGGAACAGCTTACATCCTCCGATGATACCTTAATAGTTCCTAGGTCCTTGCTTAGGACTCGAGCTGCTGAGCTATTAAACCAGCCTCAAAGGCTGTGAATCTCATTAAAGATTAAATAATAATAATAATAATAATAATAATAATAATAATAATAATAATAATAGCAAAAAGCCCCACTGAACTTAAATCAATACTCAACACAGTTCAACTGTTCAGCAGTGACATTGAAATGAACTTTGGACTTGAAAAATGTGCTATATTATTCATGCAGCAAGGAAAATGGAAAAACTAGAAGGAATAGAACTGGGAAATGGACCTTAGTAAAAGCATTAGCAAAGGATGATGTTTAGAAATACCTAGGCATATTGGAAGCAGATAACATCTTGAATGGAAAAAACAAAGAGTCAACACAAAAGGAATACATCAGGAGGGTCTGCAAAATATTAAAATCAAAGCTGAATGCTGGAAACATAAAGCCATTAATAATGGGCAGTTCCAATGATAAGCTACTCAGCTGGAATCATCAACTGGACTTTGACTGAACTGGAAAACGTGGAGCCACCTCCCACCTTAACCATGCAAGGGTTAACCCAACCCCATATCCCAACATGCCATCTCACCTCAGGCTCCTCCCTCTGGGTATAAGAGGGCTCACCACGAGGTCATCCAGTAATTCCAGATGTGTACCTGCAAGAGAAAGATAAAGGTCAGTTAACTTTATACTGAATGGGCCTAGGAATAGTCCAGGCCTGCAATAAAGAACAGAAGCAAAGATAAAACTGTATCCTGTGAGTTATTGGGTTAGATCCATCACTCTTAACAAAATGGTAGCAGAGGATGTACCCATGACTCTGAATGATGACTGAACCAGCTGTTTACACTGAAAAGAAGAACAGAGTAAACACAAGAGCATTCACCAGGCAGATGGCTGCACAACTCACACCCAGAGGTGCTATAAGGAATATAAGGAAAAACAGCTGGTTGACAGATTAAATAGATGGAAAACCAAAGCTTTGCATGGACAGCACTTGAAAAACATTGAAGGAAAATGTGACGACAACTTTATATGGGCATGGCTTAAGATGGGAATCATCAAGAAAGAAATGGAAGGTTTAATACTCGCTGCTCAAGAACAAGCAGTACAAACTAATGCCATGAAAGCAAAGATACAAAAATTCTATCCTTTTCTACTTTCCTCTTTCCTCTTCTCCTACTCCTTCTCTACTTCCCCTTCCTTCCCCCCCTCCATTCCTTCCTCCCTTTCTAATCTTCTCTCCTACTCTTATTTCCCCTCCCTTTCTTTCTCTCCTTTCCCCTTTCTTCTATTCCTCTCTCTCCTTCCTCTCTTCTCCTTCTTCCCTCTACTCCTCCTTCCATTCTTTTTCCATTGTTGTATTCATTTTCAATAATGGTATCTGGGCAACCCCATTTTTTTCTCCACAAAAATAGTTAATATTTTTCAAAGTCCCCATTACATTTTTAAATTATTAACAATGTATTTCAACTCTTTCCATTTTTACATTGAAACCTTTTGACTTAATTAACCTTCCATTCTTATTTTCCTTAGTTCCTAATTTCTTATTGCAACATCAATTAATTATTTTCCTCATTTACTAGCCTTTCAATTTTATATCTTAATTTCCATTATTTTCATATTTAAACCAATCTACATTTCATATTACACCTGCTGATCCATTTTACAATAAACAATATACTTCTTGTTTATTTCTAACATACAATTTCTACTATTTTTTTAAAATTTGATTTATATGCCGCTCTTCTCTGGAGACTCAGGACGGCTTACAATGCGCTAAGCAATAGCCTTCATACTTTTGTATATTTATACAAAGTCAGCTTATTGCCTCCACAAACTGGGTCCTCAATTTACCTACCTTAGAAAGGATGGAAGGCTGAGTCAACCTTGAGCCTGGTGAGATTCGAACCTGCAATAATTGCAAGCAGCTGGTATTAATAACAGGGTGCTTTAAACCACTGTACTACCAAGGCTCTTCTATTAATATGTTTCCCTTAAATCAACTATTTTTGTTGAAAAAGTTTATTTTTTATTTTTTCTCAAACATATCTTAAATGTACAATACATATTTTCTTTTAACTTTTATACTAATACAATCTTCATCCTAAACAATTTAATTATATTCGGGGTTGCTCTTTTATCATTTCATCTCCCTTGTTTTACAACAATCCTCCTTCTCCCTCTCCTCTCTTTCCTTTCCCTCCCTTCTTCCATCTACTCTTCTACTTTCTTCTTTCCTCCTCTCCTTTTCCTTCTCTACTTCCCTTTCCTTTCCCCCACACCTCCCTTCTTCCTCCCTTCTAACCTTCTCTCCTACTCTTGTTTCCCCTCTCTTTCTTCATCTCCTTTTCCCTTTCTTCTTTCCCTCTCTCACCTTCCTCTCTTCTCTCCTCTATCCCTCTCCATTCTCTCTCTATTGTTGTATTCATTTTCAATTTAGTATTTTCCAAGGTGGTTTTTCGAGCAATCCCAATTTTTACTTTCTTTTCAATAACTTTTTCATTTTGCTAAATTCACACATATCATCATAAATGTACAGTTATATAATAACATTTTCTTTCTCCCCCCCCCCTTTTCCTCTTTTCCATTTACACAGATGTCTTCTGGATTTCTATTTCTTTTTTGTCTTCTCTCTCATTTACTCATACCTTATCTAATTTATTTCTCTATAATCTTTTATTCGTATTTCTTTTCTAACCATACATATTGTATCTTCTTTGCTATATTTCTCCGGTAATATACCCAATAAAAATGCCTTTGGTTTTAACTCTGTACGTTGGTGCAACATTTCCTCTAACCATGCCTATATTCAAACCCAATAATTTTTTGCTTCTGTACATGTCCACCACATATGATAATATGATCCCGGCAATTGAAAACATTTCCAACATGTGGCTGGTTTATCCTTAAACATTTTTGCTAATCTTTCTGGTAACATATGTATGGCCTCTCCTCAAGAAGCTGTCCCTGGACCCGGCAGTACTGGCCAACTATCATCCTGTCTCCAACCTTCGCTTTGTGGCAAGGGTTGTTGAGAGTGTGGTTGCATGACAGTTTCCACAATTCCTGGAGGAAACGTCTTATCTAGATCCGTTCCAGTCAGGTTTCAGGCCTGGGCAGAGCATGGAAACGGCATTGGTCACGTTGGTTGATGATCTCTGGAGGGCTCGGGACAGGGGTTGCTTCTCTGTTCTAGCCCTGTTAGACCTCTCAGTGGCTTTTGATACCATCGACCATGGTATCATGCTGCACCAGTTGGAAGAGTTGGGGATGGGGGACGGGGGACATCATGTTACGGTGGTTCTCCTCCTTTCTCTCTGACTGGTCGCAGTTTGTGTTGGCACGGGGGCAGAGGTCAACTTTGAGACCTCTCATTTGTGGGGTGCCTCAGGGGTCGGTCCTCTTGCCCCTCCTGTTCAACATTTATGTGAAGCCGCTGGGCGAGATCATCCGTGGTTTTGGGGTGAAGTACCACCAGTATGCTGATGACACCCAGCTGTACATCTCCACCCCAGACCACTCCAACGATGCCCTTGAAGTGATGTCCCAGTGTCTGGAGGCTGTGCGGATCTGGATGGGGAGGAACAGGCTCAAGCTCAACCTTTCCAAGACTGAGTGGCTGTGGTTCCCGGCATCCCGATATAGTCAGCTGACTCCATCGCTGACTATTGGGGGCGAATCTCTGGCCCCCATGGAGAGGGCGCACAATCTGGGTGTTCTCCTGGATATGCAGCTGTCCTTGGAGGAACATCTGACGGCTGTAGCTAGGGGGACCTTTTGTCAGGTTCGCCTGATTCACCAGTTGCGCCCCTTTCTTGATTGGGATTCTGTGTGCACAGTCATTCATGCCCTTGTCACCTCTCACCTGGACTACTGTAATGCTCTCTACATGGGGCTCCCCTTAAAGAGCACCCGGAGACTCCAACTGGTCTAGAATGCGGCCGCGTGGGTAATTATGGGAGCTGCATGGCGCTCCCACATAACACCGCTCCTGCGTGAGCTGCACTGGCTCCCAGTGGTCTTCCGGGTGCACTTCAAGGTGTTGGTTACCACCTTTAAAGCACTCCATGGCATAGGACCTAGTTACCTTCGAGACCGCCTGCTGCCACCGACGACCTCCCAACGACCCGTGCGCTCCCACAGAGAGGGCCTCCTCGGGGTGCCATCAGCCAAACAATCTAGGCTGGTGACCCCCAGGGGGAGGGCCTTCTCTGTGGGGGCACCTACCCTCTGGAATCAGCTGCCCCCAGAGATAAGGAAAATCCAAGACCTCGATGCCTTCCGCCGTGCCCTTAAAACTTTCTTTTTTCAGCAAACCGGGCTGGCTTAACAAATTCTTTTAATAATTTTAATTGGTTTGTCTTTTTAAAATTGGGGCCAAACAGAGATATTTTAAAATTGTTTTTAATGTTTGTATTGTATGTTTTTACTTGGCTGTACACCGCCCATAGTCCTCAGGGAGAAGGGCGGTATATAAATTTGAAATAAAATCAAATAAAATAAAACATATGCCATCTATCAAACATTTTATATAAATTTTCTTTATATGCTGTTGCCATTATTAATTTATAATTCCTTTCCCATAGTTGTTGTCATCTCTCTAGTTCTAATGTATGACCAAAGTTTTTGCCCATGTTATCATTGTCTCTTTTATTTCTTCCTCTTCTAATCTGATTTGCAATAAGTAATTATACAATTTCTTAATCATTTTTTTCATGTCTCAGTCAATATCTCGTCCAATTCTGATTTTTCCAAATTAAAACCATACTGTTTCAAATCTTTATCATATCTTGATTGTATTTGCAGTTGTGTATACCAATCTGTCTCAATCCTTTGTTTTTCTAGTTCTTGTTTCTGTTTTAATTCTCCCTTCTCTGTTAAAATATCCTTATATTTCACAATATTTTTCATGTTAATCATATTTGGATGTGTCAAAGCTTCTATTGTTGAAAGCCACACTGGTATCTTCATATAATGTCTTTCTTTCACTCTTTCCCATGTTGTTAGCAAACCATTCCTTATGTAATGTCTCTGAAAATACCCATGTATCCTATTTTTCCCATACCAAAGAAAAGCGTTCCACCCTAGTTCCAAATCATGTCCTTCCAGAGTCAATATTCTCATATTTCTCAATAAAATCCATTCTTTAACCCAGGTTAACATCGCCACTTGATAGTATAGTTCCCAATTTAGACCCACCTCTAGTTCTAGAATCTTGAAGCAGTTTAAGTTTAATTCATGCTTTTTTTCCCTTGCCATACATATTTCCACATCCTTTTGTTCAAATTCTCAAAATATTTTTTCTCAAACTTTATCGGTATTGTTTGGAAAAAAACCCAAGATTCTTGGTAGTATATTCATTTTAATTAACGCTATTCTTCCCACTAGTGATAATTGCAAATTTTTCCATTTCTCCAAGTTTATTCAATTTGATTTCTCAGTTTGTAATAATTATCTTCCTTCACTGTTATACACCTTGAAGTTAATTGAATACCCAAATATTTCACTTTCTTCACTATTTGAACATCTAATTTCTCCATTAGTTGTTTTTTTTGTTTTTCTATATTTTTAACTATGATTTTTGTCTTGTCTTTATTAATTTTCAATCCTGCTACTTCTCCATATTCCTCTATTTGCTCAATTAACTTTGGACCTGTTTCTGTTGGTTCTTCCATGATAAACACTAAATCATCCGCAAAGGCTTGTAGTTTGTATTCTTCTTTTTTTTATTTTCATTCCTTTTATTTCTTTATCTTGTCTTATCTTTCTGTTTAAAATTTCTAATGTCAATATGCATAGCAATGGAGATAATGGACATCCTTATCTAGTTCCTTTTCTAATATGTACTTTTTCTGTCATTTCACCATTCACAATTACCTTTGCCGATTGACCTTTATACAGTATATAGTTTTAACCATATTTATAAACCTATCCCCAAAGTCCATCATTTGCAATTGTGTAGTCATAAATTGCCAGTTCACATTATCAAATGCTTTCTGTGCCTCCAAAAATAACAATGCCATTTGCTTCTCTGGATGTGCTTCATAGTATTCCAATGTGTCCAATATAATTCGCATATTAATTCGCATATTACTTAATCTGTCTTTTAGGTAGAAAACCATTCTGATCCAGACATATAAATTCATTTAATAGTCTCTTCAATCTTTCAGCCATAATTGATGCAAAAATTTTGTAATCCTCATTTAATAATGAGATTGGCCTATAGTTCTTTATTTGTTGTAGATCCGATTCTTCTTTTGGTATAAGAGTTATATATGCTTCCATCCACGAATTTGGAATTTTGGCTTTTAATAATAAATCATTAAATACTTGTAACATTACATTGCTTAATACATCTTGCAACATTTTGTATAGTTCTGCTGGCAATCCATCTGGTCCTGGTGTTTTACCATTCTTTTGTTTCTTAATTCCCTCCATCAATTCCATCATCGATATTCTTTCTTCTAACAACTTTTTAAATTCTTCTGGAATTTTAGGTATTTTAGCTTTTTCTAAATATTGTTCTATCTTTCCTTCTGCCACCATTTCTTGCTGGTATAAACTTTTATAATATTTCTCAATTATTTTTTTCTTTTCCTCATTTTGATAGCATATTCTTCCATCTTGATCTAATAATTGATTTATCATTTTTTTCTTTTTCTTTTTTCATTTTATATGCCAAATGTTCACATTTTCAAAAAAAAATTGCTTTGCTAATTTTAATTTATTTGCCAATTCTTCATTTTCCATTAAATTTAATTTATGTTTTTGCAAATCCATCAAGTTTTTAATTTTTTTATTCTGCGGCTGCTTCTGTAGTTCTTCCTCTAAATTCTTATATTCCTTTTCCAACTTTTTTTGTTTTTGTCTGTTCTGTTTATTTCATTTTCCTAAATATGTCATTGTTAATCCTCTAATATATGCCTTACTAGTACCCCATATATTTTGCAGTGATGTATCCTCTTTTCTATTTTCTTTAAAAAAGAAAGTCAATTCTTTTTCCATATATTGTAGAAAGTTCTTTTCATTTAGTAAGTTTTGGTTTAATGTCCATCTCATTCTTTCTCTCTTCCCCTTCCATATTATTATCATTGGATTGTGGTCTATTTCAATCTTATATATCTTGGATATTAATTCTGTTGACATCCCCATCAAATCTATTCTTGACCACGACATGTGCCTGTTTGAGTAAAATGTATCCTGCTTTTCTTTCAAATTTCTTTTTCTCCATGCATCTTGCAAGCTTAACTCATCTGTCATTGTATAAAATGCTCTGGGTAAAGTCTTTCTTAATTTTTTATTCACTTTTGTAGATTTGTAGTCTAACCCATTATTATCAATTGCATTGAAGTCTCCTATTATGCATCTATCCTCATATTCATATTCTAATATTTTCTTATGTAATTTCACATAAAATTCTTCTTGATTTTCATTTGGAACGTATATCCCCACTAACAATATTTTTTATCGTTCATTGCTATTTCTACCATTAATACTCTTCTTCCTTGTCCTCAAATATTTGTTTAGATTGAATTGTCTTTTTAATATAGAGTGCTACTCCTCTTTTACTTTGGCAAGCAAGCATTGTATATAAGCGTTGTCCCCAATTTTACTTGCTCCAAAAGTTTTTTGTGCTGTTTTCTAATGTGGACTTCTTGCAAACACATAATCTTTAATTTTAGCTTCTCTAATTTATTAAATATTTTTCTTCTTTTTATCACCAAATTTAATCCATTTATATTTATTGATATTTTAATTTCTTCTTCCATTTCTTACTTATTTACTTGTTTTGTGGATCTAGTCACTCTTATCTCCCTTTGGTCTTTAACTTCTTTCTCTCTTGCTCCTTCTCTTAATGCTCTTTTTTCCTGTCCTTTAGTTGTCTCTTTTAATTGTTCCTTTTTTTCTTCCTGTTGTCCAACCCCTCTTTCTTCACTCAGTCTTCCTTCCTCTTGGAATCCTATGTATTGTTCATAGAATGTTTCTGTTTTCTCTATTGTATCTAATCTGTGTCTTTCTTCCTGCCAGTTCACCAAGATTCCTTCTGATACCAACCATCTGAAATTCACTCCTCTTTTAATCAGACATTTTGTAAGAAATTGATATTCTTTTCTTAAGTCTCTAACTCTTCTTGGAATTTGTTTTAGTGCCACTATCTCTCTATCTTTGTGCTTTATTGTCGCATTTCTCATCAATTGCAATATCTCTGCTCTCAATGTTTTCTTGGTAAATCTGACATGTATTTCTCTTGGTAAATTATTTCTCATTGCATATCTTGTATGCACTCTATATATCTAATCAATCCTGCTTAGTATCTTTTCTTTGTCCTCTTCCATTACCTCAGCTAATATTTCTGCATTTTTTTCTGTTAGATTCTCTCCTTTTTCTTCTTCAGTGTTCTGAAATCTTAAATAATAATCAGCTTTATCCATTTTGACAATTATAATTGTCCTTTCCTGATTCTTATCACTAGTTGGAAATCTATAATCCATCTCCTCCACCTTTTTCTCTGTTGCTTCTGCTTTTTCTTCCACTGTCTTCAGTCGTTGTTCATTTTTCCCTATCATCTCTTTAACTTCCTTTAACTTCCTTCAATTCTCCATCCATTTTTTCAATTTTCTCATCTACTTTGCACATATAGACTGGGTGAAACAGGGCTTAATAGCTGCAACTGCAAGAGGGATCTTGGAGTCTTGGTGGACAATCAGTTAAATATGAGTCAACAGTGTGTGGCAGCAGCCAAAAAAGCCAATGCAATCCTAAATTGCATTAACAGAGGGATACAATCAAGATCAAGTGAGGTACTAATACCACTCTATAAAGCCTTAGTAAGACCACACCTAGAATACTGCATCCAGTTTTGGTCACCACACTATAAAAAAGATGTTGAGATTCTAGAAAAGAGTGCAGAGAAGAGCAACCAAGATGATTAGGGGACTGGAGGCTAAAACATATGATGAACAATTGCAGAAACTGAGAAGGACCAGGGGAGACATGATAGCAGTGTTCCAATATTTGAGGGGCTGCCACAGAGAGGAGGGGGTCAAGCTATTTTCCAAAGCACCTCTAGGCCAAACAAGGAATAATGGATGGAAACTAAACAAGGAGAAATTCAACCTGTAAATAAGGAGAATTTTTCTGACAGAGAGAACAATCAACCAATGGAACAGCTTGCCTTCAGAAGTTGTGGGAGCTTCATCACTGGAAGCTTTCAAGAAGAGACTGGACTGCCATCTGTCAGAAATGGTGTAGGTCTCCAGTTTGGGTGGGGGGTAGGACTAGATGACCTACAAGGTCCCTTCCAACTCTGTTAATCTGTAATCTGTAATCTGGATGCAGTATTCCAGCTGTGGCCCTACTAACACTTTATAAATCGGTACTAATTAACAGATTAATAGCATTGGAAAGGATCTTGTAGATCATCTAGTCCAACCCCCCCACCCACCCACCCAAGCAGGAGACACTACACCATTTCTGACTCTGTTAATCTGTAACTATCTGTAACAAATATGACTCTCCTAGGTTAGGAGAAGTCCTAGAATCATCCCACAAGATACTCTGATACAGCAAAAGGTCTGCAAGTAGCTTCAGGAGCTGTGCTTTGAAGTAGCCTGCATGCCAGCAACTGGAGGGCAGGGCTGTAATCAGTTTGTGGTTGAAGAAGTAGCCATTCTGGAATTTATTTTTCAAATGGATAGTAAGTTGTGCCTTTCATTTCTTAATCATTTTTAAGTACTATTCCTCTTTATTAAGCTAAAAGAGGAGAGGCTCTCTTTAGCTACAGCTTGTTATTCATTTTTGAAGATGTGTGCCATTTTGGGGATTTCTTGTTAAACAACAAGGAAGAAGACTGATAAGGCAAGCTAAAACAAGGAAGTATAAACTATCTTTTTAAAAAAAACTGATGGAGAAATATAAGGGTAGAAAGTTCTGGTTTATTATTTTTAGTAATTTGTAGCTTGGTCTGCTTTGCTGTGGCTGGCTAAAACTTTCTAATTTTTATAATTCTTTTTTTTTGAAAAAAAAACAAATCTTATTTTTCAATTAACAGAACTTAATATTTTACTCAGTTATTTCCCAAAATTCTATCAATTTAACTATGCCATTATCCCAAAAACCCGTTACTTAACTCTTAAATCCTAACCAAAATATCATTCCATTTTTCTCTTTCTTTTGCTTAGATGGATATATTTTAACAATATCAATCATCACAGTCATTATAAGCATTTAAAAATATTTTAATTATTGTAATTATTGCTCCCAATATAATCATCTTCATTACTTTACTATTAATCCTAACACAATCATTTCATTTTTATTATTCCCAATATAAGCATAATTTCCAACATAATCCTTTTATTTTTACTGTTGAACCGAACATTATCATCTTAGTTTCTGTTATTAAACCCAATTTATTCATTTCATTTTTACTGTTAATCTGAACATACTTCTCCTTATTTTGGCTGTCCTACCCAGCATGATAGTTTTGAGCCTCCGGGTGCTCCTCAACAGGAGCCCCATGTAGGGGCTTCCAGTGGGACAGCGACATCGCCAGACGCTTCTTTTTGAAGCGCCAGCCCAGGGCTCCGTAGAACCGCAAAGAACAGCGACTATCAGCTGTCTTGCGGTTTGAAAACTTTCCCCCTGGTATGAGGGGGGGAAAGTGAGTAGACGGGTGGGGTAGAGCTCCCTGAAAGTGCCGGATTTCACACATAATCTGGCGCTTGAAGATGAGAGCTCCCCGTTAAGCCTGTCAGTACTCCGGACCCTGGATGCCTCTGCTTTGCAGAGCTAGATGTCGTTAACCATTCCAGCACCAACTTTAAACAGATATTTTTTGAATCGAGCTGGCGGAGCACAAGCAGTATGAATCAAACAGCAAGTATTTTTTTTCCTTTTAACTCCAAAGATTTACTTTCCTTAAAAGATTCTTCCTAAGCTGAAAGTGAAAGCAAGATGGCGTTTGAGTTTTAATGGGCGTGAAGAAGTGAAAGCTAAAAGTAATTATTGACAAGCCCCTGTTTGAAACGTAAAACTCCTTTTTGAAAAGTGGATGTAATAAGAAAGGAATAATAATAATTGAAGCAGCAATACAAATTACAAATTATAAAGGATTCCCTTTTTTTTTTCTTGAAACTCTTTTTTTCTTTTCTCTTCCCCCTTTTTTTTTCTGTCCTTCTGGAAGGGAAGGCAGAAGGGGGGCAAGATGGCTGGGCTTTTTGAAAGCAAGGGAGGGTTATTTAACCCTCAATGGTCTGAATTTGAGGAAGCTTTGAGTTCAATTACCTCTGCTTTATTGAAAAGAATTGATACTATATTTCAAGTTTCTCAAACTGGAAATAATGAAATACATGGAAATACTGAGTTGCAATCTAGCAGTGGGGGATTGAATGAAGAGTTGGGAGATGCAAAAAAACAACAACAGATTATAGCAGATTTTACTGAGGAGAGAAAGATGAATGTTGTGCAAAATAAGGGGCAAGAAGTGTTGCAAGCTGATGAAATTTTGGTTTCACGAATTTTTTTTTATAGAACCCAATCTGCACTTAAAGAGTTGTTTCCAGAAGAAGCTACATTTCTGCAAAAATTTTATAATATGCAATCCCAAAAACCGCAAAATTTTACTGGAGCTAAAAAAGGCAGAGGGATCAAAGTTAAGAAGAAAGTTCGTAAAAAGGAAAAGAAGAAAGACTGGAGAAATGGAAAATAACCCTGCTTGATGAGATGATGGTCCTTAAAAAGTACTGTTTAACTGTTTAAAGATTTTGAATTTTTTGGAAAAAGAAAAAAAAACAGACAGCAGTTTAATGCCAGTTAACTAAGCGATGAGCGACGATGAGGAGGCAACTTACAGCTGTATTGGAATATTTGAGAAGAATAAACAGATCACAGCAATGCTGGTGTATTGGGTTGTGAAATATGCCCTGACTTGAATGATTTGGATTATTTTATTAAGGACTGCAACAAATTTGGACTTAATTGCAATCGCAGAAGTTCTACTGAATATAGCAAATTGAAGTTTCCTGCTTGATGGTAATGAATACAAGGCAAAAGGACTATGGACCTAGGGCAATTGCAGTTGATCTGGTGGTTTCCCTAATATGTCTGACGAATTTATTAATCTAATTTTTGACTGGATTTGATGGATATCATTTCAAATATAATTACAATTACAAAGTCACTCGGGGGGCTTTTTTTATATATACAGAAGCATTTTTTATTTAGGGGGTAGACGTAAATGAAGATATCTTATATGCTGTTGGAAGATGTGAAGACAAGAAGATTAGCAATTGGTTCAATCTAGTATGAAGAATTTAAAGGATTGATAAAGTTCTTAAATGATGTTCTTAGTTGATTTGTTAATATGTATTGATATAAGAGGTTTGATTATTAATTAAAAATCTATTGTTAATATTATTTCTTATTAAGTGTTTTGATTATAATTGGACCTTGATGGTTTAAAAGTGAAGGACGGAAGAGTTTATATAGTAATTTTTTTTTTTAAATCGGAGGTTTTTTGAGTGAGGGTTTCCTTTTTTCTTCTTCTTCTTTCTTTTTGTTGTTGTTGTTGTTGTTGTTGTTTTGTTTTAAATGAAAGAAGTTATAAAATATTTTGTTAAATTGTATAGACCTAATAATTTGTTATGTAACAATTAGCCAAATTGAGTAATGATAGGTTTGATTAGATAATACTTAATTGTTTTAATTGCTGTAATTATAAATGGAGATAATTTTGTTGAATTAGATGGGATAAGGAGAAAAAAAAGACTTGCTTTCCTTTTATCTATTTGTTTAATGATCATGATTATAATAAGTGTGAAATGGAGTTTAATTTAGAGAATTTAAGCTGTATTTTATTTTGTACTTGCTCTGGGAAGTCGGGGGAGGTGGTTGGGGAGGGGGGGAGAAAATGTATGTAAAATTTTTAAAACTTTTTCAATAAAAAAAAAAACAGGAGCCCCATGTAGAGAGCGTTGCAGTAGTCAAGGCGAGAGGTGACAAGGGCGTGAGTGACTGTGCACAGGGAATCCTGATCAAGAAAGGGCCGCAACTGGCAAATCAGGCGAACCTGACAGAAGGTCCCCCTGGTCACAGCTGTCAGATGATCCTCCAAGGACAGCTGCATATCCAGGAGGACTCCCAGATTGTGAGCCCTTTCCGTGGGGGCCAAAGACTCGCCCCCAATAGTCAGTGATGGAGTCAACTGACTATATCCGGATGCCGGGAGCCACAGCCAGGCAGTCTTGGAAGGGTTGAGCTTGAGCCTGTTCTTCCCCATCCAGATCCGCACAGCCTCCAGGCACTGGGACATCACTTCAAGGGCATCGTTGGGGTGGTCTGGGGTGGAGATGTACAGCTGGATGTCATCAGTGTACTGATGGTATCTCACCCCAAAACCATGGATGATCTCGCCCAGCGGCTTCACATAAATGTTGAACAAAAGGGGCGAGAGGACCGATCCCTGTGGCACTCCACAAATAAGAGGCCTCAAGGTCGACCTCTGCCCCCCTGCCAACACAAACTGCGACCGGTCGGAGAGGAAGGAGGAGAACCACCATAACACGGTGCCTTCCACCCCCAACTCTTCCAATCGGTGCAGCATGATACCATGGTCGATGGTATCAAAAGCCGCTGAGAGATCTAACAGGACCAGAACAGAGGAGCACCCCCTGTCCCAAGCCCTCCAGAGATCATCAACCAACGTGACCAATGCCGTTTCCATGCTGTGCCCAGACCTGAAACCCGACTGGAATGGATCTAGATAGGATGTTTCCTCCAGGAATTGCGGGAACTGTTGCGCGACCACACTCTCAGCAATCTTTGCCATAAAGTGAATGTTGGAGACAGGACGATAGTTAGCCAATATTGCCAGATCCAGGGACGGCTTCTTGAGGAGGGGCCTCACCACCGCCTCTTTCAAGGCAGTGGGGAAGTGACCCTCACTCAACGAAGCATTGATAACACCCTGGAGCCAGCCTCATGTAACTTCCCGGGAAGCCAGTACCAACCAGGAGGGACATGGGTCCAGTAAACATGTGGCCACACTAAGTCTCCCCAAAATCCTGTCCACATCATCGGGGGTCAGAGAGTCAAACTCTCCCCAGATAACATTCTCAAGACTATTACTCGTCACCCTGCCTTGATCTACCCAGTCGGAGTCCAAGTCCCCCCGGATCTGAGTGATTTTGTCATACAGGTATTGTCCAAAATCCTCTGCCCTGCCTTCCAAGGGATCCTCCCACACTCCCGGATGGAGCAGGGAGTGGGTCACCCTAAACAGGGCGGCTGGACAATTCCCTGATGACGCAATAGAGGTGGAAAAGTAATTAAACTTTGCTGCCTTTATCGCCACTAGGTAGGTCTTAATATGTGACCTTACCAGTGTTCGGTCAGATTCAGTGAGACTGGCCCTCCAACCGCTCTCCAGGCGTCTTTTCCGGCGCTTCATTTCCCTCAGCTCCTCGGTAAACCAGAGGGCCGCACGGGATTGGCACCGGGTCAGAGGCCGCAGAGGCACGACTCGGTCCAAGGCTCCACCAGCCGCCCGATCCCAGGCGGCTGCCAGGTCCTTGGCTGAGCCATGTGCCAGATCCTCAGGAAATGGCCCAAGCTCTATCTGGAACCTATCAGGATCCATCAGGCGCCTGGGGCGGATCCATCTAATTGGGTCTGCCTCCCTGTGGTGGGGTGTAGCAGTTCAAAGATCTAGGCGAAGGAGTACGTAGTCAGACCATGACAAGGGTTTCTTGTCTATATCCCCTATAACCAGACCACTCAACCACTGGCCAGAGACAAAAATCAAGTCCAGAGTGTGTCCTATCCCATGAGTAGGGCCATGAACTAACTGGGTCAGGTCCCTGGCTGTCATGGAAGCCATGAACTCCCGAGCCATCTCAGACATCTTGCCGACAGACGGCAAGTTGAAATCACCCATGACTAAAAGCCTGGGTGTCTCCACTGCCACCGTGGCTATCACGTCGAGTAGCTCAGGCAGGGCTGCTGCTACGCGGCAGGGAGCCAGGTACGTAAGCAGCAAGCCCATCTGAACCCCATGACCCCATCTCACAAAGAGGGACTCACATCCAGCAATCTGTGGCACAGTGGTCTCCCTCGGACCCAGATCCTCGCTAATAATAACCACCCCCCCACCCCTCCCCTGGGCCCTCGGCTGATGGAATGCTCTGAAGCCTGGTGGGCAGATTTCTACCAGAGGGACACCTCCCTCCGGGCCCAACCAGGTCTCCGTAATACCTGCCAGATCCGCTCCCTCCTCCTGTATAAGGTCATGAATGAGGGGGGCCTTATTTACTATGGACCTGGCGTTGCACAGCATCAGCTTAAGGCCCAGGTCCTGAGTACCTGTGCCACCTAGTATCCGGGAGGAGCCTTGGGGGCCAGAGCAAGCAATGCGCCCCCGGCACATGATGTGGTCCCCTGCTCCCGCCATATCTGCCCCTCCCATCTACCGTGCTAATGATACAGCCCTCATAAATGTCGTCCCCCATTCTCTCCCCAATCCCTCTTTCTGCACCTCCCAAGCCGTTACCCCGTGCTGGGCTCTGCTCTGACCTAGCCGGATTTCCCCCCCCATCCCCTTTTGTCGTCTGCCCAATTTTATTTAAAAAATTATTATTAACCCCACTCCCAGAACTCCTTAAAATCTTCTTTAAAAACTTCCTTAAAAAACCCCATAAATTCTTCCTTGCCCCATACCATCTCTCCAGACTCCAAAGTCCGTCATCGAGATAGGCCCTTGGTAACGTAGAGGGCCAAGCCTGCAAGAGGGGGGAGTCTCGCAGGGCAAGGAGTTCCGACGCCGTGTACATACAGACATTGGGGGGAGGGAAGTCCAGATGTTATAAGGGAAAGTTCCAGTTCATAGTCCAGGTTGCCGGACTCCATTGCCCTCTCACGGCAATGGGGAAGGAGGTGCAAGCCATTTGGTCCTGGAAACTTCCCAGCCAGCCATCCTCTCACCTAGGCTGACCTGTGGAAACTTTGATAGAAAACCCAGGGGTCAGGTAGTCATGTTCCGCCTCTCCTCAGCCTTAGGTCCATAAACCAGTATCTCACCTGGGTTAGTAGCATCGAGGAATCATCTTGCTATAAGATGAGACAGCATGAACTGTCTGTGTTGAAGGCTGCTTACTGTGGGGAAGCTGGATAGTGGTCCCTCCCAAATTGCAAACTCCCATTTTGAAATGCCTGCATGAAGGACATCCTGGCATAGCCAGGATGAAGGCATTAGGGTGCAGCTATGTGTGGTGGCCTAAACTGGACCAGTCTATCTTTGATTGGGTAGTGAGATGCCAGAGTTGCCAGCACTCCCGCCCCACTCCCCCCAAAGTCCCATCTAGGGAATTGGAGACCCCTAGAAGCCCTTGGTCTCAAATTCACATAGACGTGGCTGGCCCTTTCCAGGGACAAACCTTTTTGATAGCAGCCGATGCATATTCTAAGTGGGTCAAGATAGCCCTCATGCCATAAACCACATCCGAAGCTGTAAGCAGGGTTCTATGAAAATGGTTTGCCACCCATGGCCTGCCCTACTTGGTGGTTTCTGACAATGGCTCTCAGTTCACCTCAGCTGCATTCCAGGTGTTCCTGGCCAAACTGGGCATCCAGCATGCCTTGGTGGCCCCCTTCCACCTGGCCAGTAATGGATTGGCTGAAAGGGCAATCTGTGCAACTAAAGATGTAGTGGCCAGGCTGGTACAGTTGGTTACAAAATATCTCCTAGAACAACACACCACCCCTTGCCCCACAACTAACTGCAGCTCAGCAGAACTCCTCATGGGCCACTGTGTCAGAACAACCCTGGACAGGCTGCACCCAAACTGTGCAATGGACACCCCCCTGAACTCAACCAGCAGGGTTAGAACTTTTAACACAGGTGACCAAGTGTATGTGTGGAATTACAGGTGTATGTGTGGAATTACAGGTGTGAGCCATGCCGGCTGCCAGGTCAAATCATCTTAATAACAGGGCCCCGTTCTTATAGGGTCGAGCTGGAGGATGGAAGGACCTGGTGGTGCCACATCAAACAGCTCCAAGGCCCCCCCCTTGCAGAACATGGCTTGCCCTGGACCAGGTGCGGGGTGGGACTCAGAGGACATTTCCAATGCAACAAGGATGCCAAGCATTTCCTCCTGTTTGTCAATCCCAGTGCCTGACTCACCTGGAGAAATGGGCCTTCTTACGACAACCGAGACTTTTGGTGGAATGGAGCAACAGTCACTGGCAGTTCCCAAGGTTTCCAAATGACTGCCATCACTGCCACCTCCTGTAAGCACTCCTGAACTGCATCGTTCTGGGAGAAGTCACAGGCGCCCAGCATATTTGAACGATTATGCATGCACCATCCAAGGGGGAAGGAGTGTTGCGTCTTCAGCTATGCCAGGGCATGGGAATATGGGAACATCTCCTATTGGGTGAGGAATGACAGCTCTGCCAGCGGGAAAATAGACGCGCGCTATTGGTCTACCCTTTTGACAACTGCTATATAAATAGCAGCCTGCCTGGTTGTTGTTGTTGCTGGTTCCGGCTTTGCTTGTTAACACATTAGCTGTTCCTTAATAAATGAGTTAGCCTTCAGCCGTCTGTGCCTCAGTAAATAGACACCCGTGTTCTCCCAAACAGAGCACTTTATATCACAGTCCAAAATTCCTTCAGCACATACACTAGCCAAATTATTTGTATAACATATATACAGACTCCACGGCACTCCCCAACAAATCATTTTGGAGGTGCAATTCACATCTCAATTTTGGCAGGAGTTCTTAAAACTCCTGGGCACCACACAGGGACTCAGCTCCTCACATTATCCTCAAATAAATGGAAGCTGTGAACTTACGAATGGTGTTCTGAATAGTACCTTCATTATTACATTAATTACTAACAGGATAATTGAGCTGACCTCCTCCCCTTCACAGAAGCGGCATATAACAGCAGCATTGGCTCCACACCATTCCAAGTTGCCATGGGGCAAGACTTCATGGCCATGTCAGAGCTGCCTCAGGTCACCCCACATAACCCATCCCTGATGGAGTGGAAACATTCTGCAGAGTACCTGGCCAGTTATGTGCATAGCACTAGCAGATGCATGAGAAAATTATTAGAAACAAGCCGATTAAAAAATGCAGAAAACAAAAAAACTTTAACATCAGTGACAAAATCTACTTGTCTACCAAATACTACAATCTAGGCAACCCGTGAAAAAACTTGGACCAAAATACATCAGACCTTTTCCCATAATTAAAATAATGAACACAGTAACAGTGCAATTAGATTTACCAAAATCCCTTAAATGCATCCACCCAGTTTTCCATTGCAGCCTGTTGAAATCAGCAATCATCTCCCCCTTGTGCTCAATGAAAGGACCACACCCAACCCCTGTACTTATTGAGGAAGAACTTTGAAGTCAAAGAAATCTTAGACTCCTGCAAACATTGAGGAAAGCTGCAGTATTTCATTGCATGGAAAGACTTTCCCTTTCTGGGACCAAATGGGTCACAACATGTCAAAGCTTCCTGACTGCTTCAGAAATTCCATTACAAATATTCTAACAAACCCCATTGAAATCAATATGACACTCTAACCATTTCTCTTTTGTTTCTATTTCAGGATTAAACCATTTTTCAAGGGGGGCAGAATGTCAGATCTGCCATTACACCACTTCAGCTTTGCTTTGCATTGATGGCATCCTGCCATAAAAGAGGGGAAGAGGGAATAAGTGAAGGAAATGCAGGGAGGAGGAAGACAGGAACCAGAGGTGCCAACCAGAGAAAACAGTTGAGATCCAAAGACATAAGCATAAGTATGGAATGCAAACACCCACCAAAGAGGTGTCAAACTTTAGGACTGTTACCAAAACATCTAATTTGAATACTATTGGACACTGATCAGATGACCAAAGGTGGGGGGCTGGAAGAAGGGAAAACCATCAGGTTTACAAGAGAATATTCAGATGTGGCTTTGCTCATGCTGTAACTACTTGGCTTTAGTAAAAATATACCTTTTCTCTAAAAATAGAGTCAAGAGTCTTTCCTAAACACCTAAGGTGAGGCAGGGCTTACAATAAGATTTATAAATACTTTTAAAAGGTAATTTCAGAAGTCACCACAGATTTATCAAGGAGAAGTCTGATTAAACTACTTTAAAATGCTTGGCTTTTTTCATTGCACAATCATTAATTGTGCAACTTCTCTCAAACTCGGTTTCTCTTCTAAGTTTGTGCTTGATAGAAAAAATAGCTCTGTGGTAGAATTAGTAACTCACAATGCAGTAACATTCAGCTTTTTTCAATGTCACTGGCAGTCTACAAAATTGAGTGATAGTTGTGTGTGCTGGACAGATAATTAGTGTAAGAATTAGATACAGTTTGCAATAGAGCATTCTAAATAAATAAAGACTTATAACTTAAAAGTTTATGATGACTGAGTAGCAATTGGAGTTTAAGGTTGGGGAGAGTGATTCGCAACATAAAAAGTTGTATTCAAAAAGTGGGTCTGTAAGCATTCCTATATATCGCTCTGTATTTTGCCTGATGTAATGGACCCCTGCTGGTGTCACTGCCAATCTGTTGTGTCCACTCTGCTTGCTCTGTTCCTGGATGCACACAAGTCTGAATGCATAAGACAATGCAGATTACAGAAGGGAACAGGGCTGAGTTTGCAGTATCAATACAAGGCTCTCTAAACTTGGTGTTCCACTGGATTCCCAATTTGTTATTGAGATTATCTGCAAATTCACAGCCAACAATATGTGAGAAACCTTTCCTGTTACTACTTCATTTTTGGAATACATTCCTAACATGATTAATTGTGAAAAGGGCCCTCAAAATACATTTTAATAAGCTTTGAACTATTGATTCCTTGATCCTTTTAACTATTAATTTTATTTTAATTGGGGTTTTTATTTAATTACAGTCAGGGATGAAATCTAAAAATTTTTGCTACCGGTTCTGTGGGCGTGGCTTAATTAGTGGTTGGGGCTTGGTGGTAAGGTGACTGGGTGGGCATGACCAAGTCGATGTCACTTCTTTGCCCTTTTTTAACCTACAAAACACAACACAACTGGCTCACCCACAATGTAAAAGCAGCTGTGCTAGACCCAAAATGGCCCCTGCAACAAACAGGAACCTCACACAGCCACAAAAAGCCCAAAAAAACAACTTTCACACTTTACACACACAAAATTCCACATACAGCTTTGTGAGATTTTGTTTGTATAGTTAGAGTGAAACACTACAGAAACACACTAAATCTCAGAAAGCTGCACAAATATTATTTTATTTTAATTTATTTTTATATAAAAGCAGCTAAATTTAATACTTCCTAAATTTTAAATGGCTAGGTCTAAAATAAGAACAACAACAAAAAAACCCAATTAACTTTTTTTTTAAGCTCCCAAAGGGGAAAAAAACTTACCCAATAGAACAGGGGTCTCCAACGTTGGCAACTTTAAAACTTGTGGACTTCAACTCCCAGAATTCCTCAGCCAGCTTTGCTGGGAGTTGAAGTCCACAAGTCTTAAAGTTGCCAAGGTTGGAGACTCCTGCAATAGAAGGTACAAGCCAGACAGGAAGGCAGGCAGACAGATAGAGCTGCTCACTGATGAGCTTGATTGCAGACAGAGAGATTCAGTTGCTTGCTGATGCAATGGACTGCAGGTATTACAGCAAGCGAAACAAGGCAGGCATTGCAACCAGCAGCTAAGGTAAGCAAGCTGGAGGCTGGGGGGGAGGGGCGGGAGAGAGGGATTTTTGCTATCGGTTAGCAGGCAACTCAGCTGGGATCGTCAGAGCTTGGATCGTCAGAGCCATTTAAAAGAAAAAAAAAAGGCTCTGATGATCGCGCGGCTCAGCTGGGCATGGAAGGCGGGGGCGGGGATTTTTGCTACCGATTCTCCGAACTGCCCACCGCCATCTACTCGCCCGAGCTGGTCCGAACCGGGAGCATTTCACCCCTGATTACAGTACTGTTTAATTTAAAGTTTTATTGTAAATTAATTTTTAGTATCAGTTTGAAGAAACATTTGTAGCTACTGGTATAACAACTAGAATGAATGATATTTAAAAAGTCATTCAGCCTATACTGTTTCTCAGATGCATGTCTTTTGTATTAAGTTTAACATAACCAAATTCCAGAAATACCCTCATTCCCAGAATTAAATTACAGATTGTTCTGTTTCTTTGCAAAACCAACTCTAGATTCTTTTGGGAAGAGGAGAAACTATTCTCTTTTTTTGAAATCTAGAATAGCCTCCCAGATCCCTACCTTTTTCGTACCATCTCACCCAAAACTTTATTTGGAAAACACTAATTCCATAATTGAGCCCTTAAAAATAGTGAACCATACAAATAAAACTGTTTTTTTTTAAAAAATGTGAGCTTTTGTGATAAAATATGTACTGTAATTTCTTGAATTACATGATTTGCTATCTGTACTATGACAGGGTTCCCATCTAAAGCACATTCAATTGAATCTATTTTAAAATCCTATGCATTATTTCAAAATAATGTATGTTAATTAAAAGGGGAGTTACAGGATAGAACCTGTATATTATCATCACCTGTTTCTGGTCCAAGTAAATGCCTGTATAGGATTGAAATTTGCAAGTTTCAGATTTTCTGAATAACATCAGGGAGAAAGATAAACATTAATTACTCGTTTTATACACTAGGGATTGGACAGAATCCAGAATTTTAAATTAGAGGCAGCAGTTTTATATTTAAAGATGGAAGAATTTTATAATTTCAGTGCTAAAAAGCCATAATATTTTTGCCTGTTTTAGGTGAAAGTTGGAAAGTACTTATTAAAAAGGTTTTAAGGACCATAACTCTTTTTTTCTATGGAAAGTGTATTAGTACATGATTTACAGGATTACAACTCTAATGACACAATTTAAAAAGGTTTCTCAAGTTACAATCTGAATGTATTGTAAATAATTAATGCCAGATTGTCAATTAGTCTGTATTTTTTAGTATGACAATTTGTATTGATTTTCTAAATAGGATTTCCATTATCACACATTAAGAATGAGCCAAAGCACTTTTAGACAGGACTTGCACTTCATCAGAGTGAAACTGGAATATAAGATTACCAAATTTCCATCACTTTAAAAGTGATTGAAGCCTAAGAGTAGGCTTTGGACCTAAGTCAATTATAATTGTCTCTAAAGCATCTGATTCATCTGTCTTTCAATATAATTATTTCATTTATCTCTTCAACTATCAACAATTTTATTTTCTATGTATTAGCTGTCCCATATCTTCAATTATTCTCCTATCCCTATTATGTCTGCTTTAAATATTCATTAAAAATGGAAAGAAAGGACTGTTTTCATGTATTCTACTTTGAAACACAGACAAGTCTGTCTCAAAACATGAGTGGCCTTCTAAGCATAACAATGCTCTACAATCTAATTACAATATCTGCTTTCCACTTCAAATTCATGGAAACCTCATGGTACCCTAAGGCTAATCACAACCCAAATCCTAACTCTAATTGTCTTTCCACTCTAATTGGATTTTTCCATGTATTTTACCATGAAATGCATATAATGCAGACTAGAAACATGAGAGGATTCCTAAATTTACCAATGGTTTACATATCTAATAGTGATATCTTTTTTTCCCCACTAGGAATTCTTGTGGACCTCACCTAACCTAACCCAAATCACAATCCTAACCCTAACCTTAATTGGAATTCCAATCTAATGAGATTTTCCATGTGTTTTACTAGCAAATGTAGACAAGACAGACAAGAAATAGCCTGGTATAGGGTCATCCTACAGGCCATCCAACCAAGTAGAAGAAATAGATGAACTCTTTGCTAATCAATTGACAAATGTAGGTAGGAAACATACCACAGTAGTAACTTTTAACTACCCTGATATCAACTGGGAGACAAACTCTGCAGCAAGTGGGAGATTGAATAACCAACTTTGTTTGTTTGTTTGTTTGTTTATTTCATCAAGCATGTATTTGATAACAGATACAAGTGTAAACATAATTATGAATACATGAAATGGATATGAATAAAAGGAAACATTAGGACAGGGACAGTAGGCACACTGGTGCGCTTAAGCACACCCCTTACATTTTGGATGACAGCTTTGTCATCCAAAAGGTAGAGGAGGGAACTAGAGAAAAAACTATACTGGACCTAATTCTTACTAATAGAGGGTGTTGAAGTTGTTGGAACCTTGGGCGAGAGTTATCAAGTCATACTAGAATGCAATATAACGCACAAACAAGCAATAGAATATAATCCAAGCAGAAAACTTTAACAAACTCAGATAGAGCCTAAGCAAAATTTCATGAATAAAAATCCTAAAGTGGAAAACAACTCAAGAAGTGTGGGAAACACTGAAAAATATCATAAAAACCAATGCAACACAATACCACCAAAAAAAGAAAACAAGAAATCCAAGAAGAAACCTGCATGGTTGCACAAAGATTTCTCTGATAAACTGAAAGACAAAGAGATAAGTATAAAAAATGGAAAGAGGGACACATAACTAAGGCAGAGCATCAGCCAGTAGCCTGAATCTGCAAAGATGAAGTCAGGAAAGCAAAGGCTCTGAATGAAGAAAAAATCAACAAAACTCAAAGATAATAATACAAAAGTTTCTTTCAACATATAAATAACAGGAAAAAAGTCTATGAAACAGTCTGTCCACTAAAGAAAGAAGATGGCAAAGAAATAATAGGCAGTAGAGAGAAAGCAGAGCTGCTTTGTTAGGATGTGGTATAAGCCTAACGGGTTGTCCAGGCAATATATGTGTTCTATAACTGTAAATGAGTTTCTGTAACTTTAAGATGTAATGCTGAGTAATTGTACTGATGAGTCATTGTAATTGACTGCTGACTGCAATTATCCTAATTGTACTGTTGAGTCATTGCACTGCTGACTCCACTTATCTTAAGTGGATAATTACTAGTGTAAACTGTATATAAGAAGAGAGCCGAGCTATAGTCATTGTTGAATGACTTGTTGGTTGGAACTGTTATCGTCATGTGTGAAGGAGCTCTCATTGTGAATGGATCAACGGCGTTGAATTGCTGTTTATTACCTACTGCTGTTTTGTATGGTAAGAAGATTTCTGTAACTCCGGACTGATTTGAATGGCTAAAGACTTGGATTGATTAAAAGACTATGCAATTGTTTTTTCCACTACAAAGTAAAAGCTTTGTTAAACCAGTTTGTATGTATTGTATTCATTTGCTCTCAGTACCGTTTCTCTGTGCACTTACTCTGCTGGTTGGTTAACACAACAATATGCTTAACATGCTTAACTCATTCTTTGCATCAGTCTTTACACAAAAAGAGACTATAGCCCAGTAATGGCAAAACTTTTAGAGACCAAGAGCCCAAACTGCAACCCAAAACCCACTTATTTATCACAAAGTGCCAACATGGCAATTTAACCTGAATAATGAGGTTTTACTACCTAAAATAATGATAAACAATGCAGAGTTCAGCTAATTGTTCTAAGAAAAACCTGATAAATGCATTTTTATGTCCCTTCATTTTTTTCCTGCTTTTGAAATATTATATTTAGTAACAATAAAAAAGAAAAAAATTGTAATATCATTTCTCTCTTTCCCTCCCTCTCTTTTTTCTCTTTCCCTCCCTTCCTCTCCCACTCCCTCCTTCTCCCTCCCTCCCTTTCTTTCTCTCTCTTTCCTTCCTTCCATCCATCCATCTTCCATCCATCCATCCATCTATCTATCTATCTATCTATCTATCTATCTATCTATCTATCATCTATCTATCCATGCTCTCCTATCCAGCTTCACATGTCATGTGAATCCAACCACTTCGACTGTGGAGGGGAAGTGGAGACTGGCTGGCAAAGCCAAGCATTAGAGATCCACACAAAATAAGGCAACTCCAACCTGGATCCTGTCAGGAAGACATGGCCCCCATTCCTCTCCCTCTCTCCCCCCATGGTGGGGATCAAGGCAGCCTGAGCACAGCTCCCTCCTCGGAGGCAGCCAGCAAGAAAACAAACGTGGTGCTCCAGCTGGGAGGTGGCAGTGTGGAGCCCCACCTCTGGCCAGCAAAAGCAGCGCAGGCAAGGTGTGCACCTTCCCTGCTGCCACTGCGGTGCTGGCCGGGAGTGATGCACGAGCTGTACGTTTGGAGCCATGCTCGATGGAGTTTGCAATCGGGCTTGGCAGGGCCGCTTAGCAGGGAGACCCTGGCCCATTTGGTTCACTTCAGTGTGGGGTGGGAACACAGAAGGCAGAGGAAATCCTCTCAGGGTTCAGCACTCAAAGACTTCTTTGGGGCAACTTTTTCTGCTTTTGAAACATTATGTTTAGCAACAATAAAAAAGAAAACTTTTGTAATATCATTTCTCTTTCCCTCCCTCCCTCTCTCTTTCCTTCCCTCTCTCTCTCGCCCATTCTCTCTCTTTGCCTTCCTCTGTTTCTCTCCCACCCACCCCCCACAGGGGGAAGGAACCCCTGAACTAGTACTGGGTGGTGGGAATGACATCCGAAGGCCAATGAGGCCAGGAGCAGCGTGCTCAGCTGGCTGGCAGGGAGGCGGGGCATCGCAACACAGGCAGCTCTGCCGGAAAAGCAACTGCTTTTTTTTGCCAAGCCAAGCCAACGCAAGGTCACACTGTGACTCTGCATCGTAATGGGCTTCAGGAGGATGACAGGACCCCATTGCCCCATCACTCCCATTGTGAAGCATGCGAGTGAAAAAGTTCACTCAATCAATTCCAACTTCATGAGATCTTTTTCTTTTGTGAGAAGTTGGAATTGATTGAGTGAAACACAATGGAGAAACGCGATTGGAGCTGGGCTGGGGTGACTGTGCATGTGCCCACAGAGAGGGCTCTGTGTGCATTTGGCATGCAATTTGCCATCACAGCTATAGCCCAACCTACCAAAAACATAACTGTAAAAGACAGACTACAAATAAAAATTAAAAGAAAAAAGAAAATGGTAAGAGAACACTTGTCTGATCTTGATGAATATAAATCACCAGGACCTGATAGATTACATCCCAGAGTTCTGAAGGAGCTGACAGATTGTCAGGTCCCATATACAGTATTTCTATTGGAACTATTGGTGGGAGGGGGAGGATTGGAGAGATCTCTATATAAAGTTCCTGTTTCTGTTTCCTGCATTGCTGTGCTGTGTATTTCTGTTTCCTGCATTGCTGTTCTGTGGGAGGGGTTTTGTTTGCACTGCTTTAAATTGCTGTTTTTAAGTGGGAAGCTTTAGTTCCTGCCTAGACCTCTTGCTATCAGAAGTCTTTCAATAAAAGCTCCTTTTGGAACAACTTCAGTTTCAAAAGTCCTGATTTCTTGCGAAGATTTGGAGAGGCAAGACCTTACACAGATGTTATCTCAGAACCATTGTATCATATCTTTAAAAAATCTTGGAGCACTGGGGAACTATCAGAGGATTGGAAAAGAGCTGATGTGGTTCCCATCTTCAAAAAAAAAGGAGGAGGGAACCAGATCCAGGAAACTAGAGGCCAATCAACCTAACATCAATATCTGGGAAAAAATAATTTTAAAAAACAGATCTGTGAACATCTAGAAATAAAAAAAAGTTATAACTATAGCCAGCATGGGTTTATTAAAAACAGATCATGCCAAACCAATCTTACGTCATTCTTTGACAAAGTGACTAAATTAGTAGACCAGCGAAATGCTGTGGATATATTTAAACTTTAGCAAGGTATTTGACAAAATAGACCACAATCTTCTTCTTGGTAAGCTAGAAAAATGTGGGATAGATAGTATCACCACCATATTATTATTATTATTATTATATTATATTTATATACCGCTCTACTCCCGGGGGACTCAGGGCGGTGTACAGACAAATGATAAAATACATATAATACAAATATTTTAAAGAATTGATTAAAATACAATTAAATAATTTGGTCTTAAACCTAAAATTAAAACTCTAAATTTATGAGATTAAGATTTAAAAATATAAGAGCAATTTTAGAAGAGGTTAGTCCAGGCCAGCCTGCTGGAATAGAAACGTCTTGAGGGCACGGCGGAAAGCACGGAGATCTGGGATTGTCCGTATCTCCGGGGGGAGCTTGTTCCACATGGTGGGTGCCCCCACAGAGAAGGCTCTCCCCCTGGGGGCCGTCAGTCGACACTGTTTGACCGACGGCACCCTGAGAAGCCCCTCTCTATGGGAGCGTACTGGTCGGTGAGAGGATACTGGTGGCAGAAGGCGGTCTCGAAGATAGCCCGGTCCTAAGCCATGGAGCGTTTTAAAGGTGGTAACCAAAACCTTGAAGTGCACCCGGAAGAACACAGGAAGCCAGTGCAGCTCGCGCAGGAGGGGTGTCACATGGGAGCGCCACATCGCTCCCATAACTACCCGCGCGGCTGCATTCTGGACCAACTGGAGCCTCCGGGTGCTCTTCAAGGGGAGCCCCATGTAGAGAGCATTGCAGTAGTCCAGGCGGGAAGTGACGAGGGCATGAGTGACCGTGTTTAATGAGTCCCGATTTAAAAAGGGGCGCAACTGGCGTATCACGCGAACCTGATAAAAAGCCCTTCTGGCCACAGCCGTCAGGTGTTCTTCTAAAGATAGCTGTGAGTCCAGAAGGACGCTTAAGTTTCGAGCCCTCTCCGTGGGGGCTAATGACTCGCCCCCAATAGTCAGCGTTGGCACCAACTGACTATATCGGGATGTCGGAAACCACAGCCACTCGGTCTTGGATGGGTTGAGCCTGAGTCTGTTCCTCCCCATCCAGATCCGTACAGCCTCCAGGCACCGGGACATCACTTCAAGGGCATCATTGGGGTGGTCTGGGGTGGAGATGTACAGCTGGGTGTCATCAGCGTACTGGTGGTACTTCACCCCGAAACCACGGATGATCTCACCCAGTGGCTTCACATAAATGTTGAACAGAAGGGGCGAGAGAACCGATCCCTGTGGTACCCCACATATAAGGGGCCTCGGGGTCGATCTCTGCCCCCCTGCCAACACAGACTGCCACCGGTCAGAGAGAAAGGAGGAGAACCATCGCAACACGGTGCCCCTCACTCCCAACTCTTCCAGCCGGTGCAGCATGATACCATGGTCGATGGTATCAAAAGCCGCTGAGAGATCTAATAGGACCAGGGCAGAGGAACAACCCTTGTCCCGAGCCCTCCAGAGATCATCAACCAATGCAACCAATGCCGTTTCCATGCTGTGTCCAGGCCTGAAGCCTGACTGGAACGGATCCAGATAAGATGATTCATCCAGGTACTGAGGAAGCTGTTGTGCTACCACACTCTCAACAACCTTCGCAACGAAGCGAAGGTTGGAGACTGGACGGTAATTAGCCAATATTGCCGGGTCCAGGGAAGGCCTCTTGAGGAGAGGTCTCACCACTGCCTCTTTCAAGGCAGCAGGAAAGACACCCTCACTCAGAGAAGCATTTATAATCCCCTGGAGCCAGCCTCGTGTAACCTCCCGAGAGGCCAGCACCAACCAGGAGGGACATGGGTCCAATAAACATGTGGTAGCATTCAGCCTCCCCAGTATCCTGTCCACATATTCGGGAGTCACAGAATCAAACTCTTCCCAGGTGGTATTCTCAAGACCTGCCTCCATCCTTTCCTCTGAATCTACTATGTCAGAGTCCAGGTGTTCCCGAATCTGAGCGATTTTATCATACAGATATTGAACAAAATCCTCGGCTCTACCCTCCAAGGGGTCTTCCCGCGCTTCCTGAAGGAGCAGGGAGCGGGTCACCCTAAACAAGGCGGCCGGGCGGTTATCTGATGATGCAATAAGAGCGGAAAAATAGTTATGTTTTGCCGCTTTTATCGCCACTAGGTAAGTCTTAATATGAGATCTTACCAGTGTTCGGTCAGATTCAGATCGGCTGGCTCTCCAACTGCTCTCCAGGCGTCTTTTCCGACGCTTCATCTCCCTCAGCTCCTCAGTGTACCAAGGAGCCAGGCGAGATCAGCGTCGAGTCAGAGGCCGCAAAGGCACGACTTGATTCAAGGCCCCGGCAGCCTCCCTATCCCAGGTGGCCACCAGGTCTTCGATCGAGCCATGTGCCAGAGCCTCAGGAAATGGCCCAAGCTCCTTCTGGAACCTATCTGGGTCCATCAGGCGCTTGGGGCGGAACCACCTTATCGGTTCCGCCTCCCTGCGGCGGGGTGTGGTGGTTCGAAGGTCAAAGTGAAGGAGGGAGTGATCCGACCATGACAAGGGCTCAATCACTATATCCCCTATCTCAAGATCACTCAACCACTGACCAGAGACAAAAACCAGGTCCAGCGTGTTTCCCTCAGTGTGAGTAGGGCCATGAACTAACTGGGTCAGGTCCATGGCCGTCATGGAAGCCATGAACTCCTGAGCCACCTCAGACGCCTCACCGACGGATGGCAGGTTGAAATCTCCCATGACTATAAGTCTAGGGATATCAACCGCCACCGCGGCTATAATGTTGAGTAGCTCAGGCAGGGCTGCCGCCACGTAGCAGGGAGCCAGGTACGTAACTAGCAAGCCCATCTGTACCCCATGACCCCACTTCACAAGGAGGGACTCACATCCAACCGTCTGAGGAACAGTGGCCTCCTTCGGGCCAAGACCTTCTCTAATGATAACTGCCACCCCCCCACCCCTCCCCTGTGACCTTGGCTGATGAAATGCTCGGAAACCAGGTGGGCACATCTCTATGAGAGAAACCCCTCCCTCCTGGCCCAGCCAGGTCTCCGTAATACCTGCCAGGTCCGCTCCCCCCTCTTGAACAAGATCACAAATGAGGGGGGCTTTGTTTACCACAGACCTGGCGTTGCATAGCATCAGCCGAAGGTCCAGGGCCTGAGGGTCTGTGCAACCTGGGGAACGAGCAGAGCATTGGGGGCCAGAGCATGCCACCGCTTGAAGACAGCGAGCGCGTACTCCCTTCACTTGATATGGCCCCCTACTCCCGCCATATCTGCCCCTCCCACCTATAGTACTGATGTAATGTCTACCGATAGTATAAGCTCTAACCCCCTCCTTGACTCCGGATTTCATATCACCTCCGTCGTGCTCCTTAGCCGGACTAGACCCCGTCCCTTGCAGATTAACCCCTGAACCCACACAACCCACCCCCCTCCCGGGAGGTCCCCCAGCCTCCTTATTTACATTAGAAACCACCCTCCTCCCAGATCTTTTTAAAATAGAGTTTGAAAAACTATCTAAAAAACCCCAAAGCTTCCGGTTCTTAGCATACCACCTCTCGGGGTTCCAAAACCCGTCCTTGAGGGCGGCCCTAGATAATTGGGAGGGCCAAACCTGCGAGAGGGGGGAATCTCGCAGTGTGAGGAGTTCTGTTTTTGAATACATTAGAGGAGAGATGGAATTGGAAGTGATGAAAGGCTAATTTTCTTCTTAAAGGTGTTAAAGATGGTTTAAAATAGATGGTTAAGACAAAAAGGTAAGGTGGATAGTTGTACAAGGAAGCCGGTATACTATAACATCGGAATACCATCACCCTGTCATGGTGATGGGAAGTCTTGTGATTAAATAAGTTGGTCCAAAAGGGGGATAAGAGTCTTAATGACTGCCTTCTCATAGTGACCAGTCTACAGTTTCAAAAACAGTAGAGGAGATGGTCCATCCCATCCAAGTGAATAGATGTATAGATAAATCTATAAATATAGATAAATATAACTGGCTGACAAACCATACTCAATGTGTAGTCCTTAATGGTACTCAATGTGTAGTCCTTAATATAGTACCATGAGGGAAATAAGCAGTGGGATACCACAAGGATCTGTCTTAGGCCCAGTACTCTTCAATATCTTCATAAAAGACTTAAATGAGAGAATAGAAGGATGGAATAGAACCCATCAAATTTGCAGATGACACGAAACTGGCAGGAATAGCCAACATCCCAAAAGACAAGCTTAGGAGCCAAAAAGATCTTGACAGATTTGAACAATGGGCCCTATTCAACAAAATGAATTTTAATGTGAAGAAAAGCAAACTTTTACATTTAGGCAAAAAAATCAAAGGTATAAGTACAGATTAGGTGAGAGCTGGCTCAAAAATAGTAACTGTGAGAGGACCTTGGAGTCCTAGTGGATGATCACTTGAATACGAGCCTGCAGTGTGCAGCAGCAGCCAAAAAAAGCTAATACAATCCTGGGTTGTATAAACAGAGGCATAGAATCAAGACTGACTCAAACTTTTACCTATATTCCGCTTTACTCACGGCTTGACAAAGAATGGAGTGGTGATGGATTGGAATGCAAAGAGGGGGGGAATTGCCTCCAAGCATCATTGTTTCTCGTGAGATATTGCTTATCCCCTCAAGGACATCCAGAGCAGATGCCACAGCCTCAGTGGTGGGATTCAATTTTTTTTACTACCGGTTCTGTGGGCATGGCTTGGTGGGCGTGGCTTGGTGGGATCATGTGACTGAGTGGGTGTGGCCAACTCAACATCACTCACGGCAAGGTGGGGCAGCACCTTGCTGTGAGTGACATCAAGTTGGCCATGCTCACTGACTCACATGACCGATGCTGCCATTTCCTACATACCTCCCCCCTATTAATAGGAAATAATGCTAGAACTGAAGTTTGGAATAAAATGAAAGTACTCAAAAAAGAAAATGATAAAGTGACTTTATAACAGAATGCTTTTGATTGTGAGATTTTGGGGCTAGGATGCAGAATTCAGATCATTCTAGTGACATTTTTGAAACAGATTATATTTATTTATTTTTATTTTTATTTTATTTCCAATTTCTATACCGCCCTTCTCCCTGAGGACTCAGGGCGGTGTACAGCCAGACATAAAAAACATGAAATATAAATATTAAGACATTTAAAATATATATAATATGGCTACAAAATTTAAAACTCACAGACCAATTAAAATGTTAAAAATATTTAAAATTTCTTCTTAAGCCAGCCCGGCTTGTTGGAAAAAATGTGTTTTTAGGGCACGGCAGAAGGCACTGAGGTCTTGAGATCTCCTTATCTCAGGGGGCAGCTGGTTCCAGAGGGTAGGTGCCCCCACAGAGAAGGCTCTCCCCCTGGGGGTCACCAGCCTACATTGTTTGGCTGATGGCACCCTGAGGAGGCCCTCTCTGTGGGAGCGCACGGGTTGATGGGAGGTCATCGGTGACAGCAGGCGGTCTCGGAGATAACTAGGCCCTATGCCATGGAGCACTTTAAAGGTGATCACCAACACCTTGAAGCGCACCCGGAAGACCACTGGAAGCCAGTGCAGCTCGCGCAGGAGAGGTGTTATGTGGGAGCACCACGCTGCTCCAGTCACTACCCGCGCGGCCGCATTCTGGACCAGTTGGAGCCTCCGGGTGCTCTTCAAGGGGAGCCCCATGTAGAGAGCATTACAGTAGTCTAGGCGAGAGGTGACAAGGGCGTGAGTGACTGTGCACAGGGAATCCCGATCAAGAAAGGGCCGCAACTGGCGAATCAGGCGAACCTGACAAAAGGTCCCCCTGGCTACAGCCGTCAGATGTTCCTCCAAAGACAGCTGCCTATCCAGGAGGACTCCCAGATTGCGAGCCCTTTCTGCGGGGGCCAAAGACTCGCCCCCGATAGTCAGTGATGGAGTCAACTGACTATATCGGGATGCCGGGAACCACAGCCACTCCATCTTGGACGGGTTGAGCTTGAGTTTGTTTCTCCCCATCCAGATCCACACGGCTTCCAGGCACTGGGACATCACTTCAAGGGCATCATTGGGGTGGCCTGGGGTGGAGATGTACAGCTGGGTGTCATCAGCGTACTGATGGTATCTCACCCCAAAGCCACGGATGATCTCACCCAGTGGCTTCACATAAATGTTGAACAAAAGGGGCGAGAGGACTGACCCCTGTGGCACTCCACAAACGAGAGGCCTCGAGGTCGACCTCTGCCCCCCTGTCAACACAAACTGTGACCGGTCGGAGAGAAAGGAGGAGAACCACTGTAATACAGTGCCCCCCACCCCCAACTCTTCCAGCCGGTGCAGCATGATACCATGGTCGATGGTATCAAAAGCCGCTGAGAGATCTAATAGGGCTAGGACAGAGGAACATCCCCTGTCCCGAGCCCTCCAGAGATCATCAACCAACACGACCAATGCCGTCTCCGTGCTGTGCCCAGACCTGAAACCCGACTGGAACGGATCCAGATAAGATGTTTCCTCCAGGAATTGTGGAAACTGTTGCGCAACCACACTCTCAACAACCTTCGCAATAAAGCGGAGGTTGGAGACAGGACGATAGTTAGCTAATACTGCCGGGTCCAGGGAAGGCTTCTTGAGGAGGGGCCTCACCACCGCCTCTTTCAAGGCGGCAGGGAAGTGACCTTCACTCAAAGAAGCGTTGATAATACCTTGGAGCCAGCCTCGTGTAACCTCCCGGGAGGCCAATACCAACCAGGAGGGACACGGGTCCAGTAAACATGTGGCCGCACTAAGTCTCCCCAAAATCCTGTCCACATCATCAGGAGTCAGAGTCAAACTCTTCCCAGATAACATTCTCAAGACTATTCCTTGTCACCCTGCCCAGATCTACCCAGTCGGAGTCCAAATCCCCCCGAATCTGAGCAATTTTGTCATACAGGTATTGTCCGAAATCCTCCGCCCTGTCTTCCAAGGGATCCTCCCGCTCTCCCGCATAAAGCAGAGAGCGGGTCACCCTGAACAGGGTGGCCGGGCGATTCCCTGATGATGCAATAAATGCGGAAAAGTAGTTCAACTTTGCCGCTTTTATCGCCACTAGGTAGGTCTTAATATGCGACCTTACCAGTGTTCGATCAGATTCAGCGAACTGGCCCTCCAACCAATCTCTAGGCGTCTTTTCCGGTGCTTCATCTCTCTCAGCTCCTCGGTAAACCAGGGAGCTGCTCGAGATCCATACCGGGTCAGAGGCCGCAAAGGCACGACTCGATCCAAGGCTCCACCAGCCGCCCGATTCCAGGCAGCTACCAGGTCCTCGGCCGAGTCATGTGCCAGATCCTCAGGAAATGGCCCAAGCTCCATCTGGAACCTATCAGGATCCATCAGGTGCCTGGGGCGGACCCATCTAGTTGGTTCCGCCTCCCTGCGGCGGGGTATAGCGGTTCGGAGATCTAGGCGAAGGAGCGAGTGATCAGACCATGACAAGGGTTCTATGTCTATACCCCCTATAACCAGATCACTCAACCACTGGCCAGAGACAAAAATCATGTCCAGAGTATGCCCCCCCCATGAGTGGGGCCATGAACTAATTGGGTCAGGTCCATGGCCGTCATGGAAGCCATGAACTCCCGAGCCACCTCAGACATTTCACCAACGGAAGGCAAGTTGAAGTCACCCATGACCATGAGCCTGGGTGTATCCACTGCCACCGTGGCTATCACGTCGAGTAGCTCGGGCAGGGCTGTTGCCATGTGGCAGGGAGCCAGGTACGTGAGCAGCAAGCCCAACTGAACCCCATGACCCCATTTCATAAGGAGGGACTCACATCCGGCAATCTGTGGCACAGTGGTCTCCCTCGGACCTAGATCTTCGTTAATAATAACCGCTACCCCCCCGCCCCTCCCCTGGGCCCTTGGCTGATGGAATGCTCTGAAACCTGGTGGGCACATCTCAACCAGAGGGACCCCTCCCTCTGGACCCAGCCAGGTTTCCGTAATACCTGCCAGGTCTGCTCCCCCCTCCTTTATAAGATCACAGATGAGGGGGGCCTTATTTACCACGGACCTGGCATTGCACAGCATCAGCCGAAGGCCCAGATCCTGAGTATCTGTGCTACCTAGTGTCCAAGTGGAGCTTTGGAGACCGGGGCGAGCAATCGCTCTCAAATAGCGAGTGCGCGCCCCCGACACATGATGTGGTCCCCTGCTCCCGCCATATCTGCCCCTCCCAACTACCGTGCTGATGGTGCAACCCTCATAAATATGATCCTCCGTCCCCCCTCCAATCCCTCGTTCTGCACCCCCCAAACCGTTACCCCATGCCGGGCTAGGCTCTGACCATGGAGGATGACCCCCCCCATCCCCATCGGTCGTCTTCTCAATTCCCCTTAAAAAATTATTACAAACCCCCCTCCCCGGATCCCTTAAAATCTTATTAAAACACTTCACCAAAAAGCCCCACACACCCTTCTTTGCGTCATACCATCTCTCCGGACTCCAAAGTCCGTCATCGAGATAGGCCCTTGGTAAAGTGGAGGGCCAAACCTGCGAGAGGGGGGAATCTCGCAGGGCAAGCAATTCAGATACTGAGTACATCAAGACCCTTGAGGGGGGAATAGTCCAAGGTCAGAGACCACCAGATGTTAAAAACATAGAGGGACAGAATTCTGATCCATGGTCCAAGTCACCGGGCTCCATTGCCCTCTCACAGCAATGGAGGGGAAGGCAGATACAATTCAACCCCCGGAAGTATCCTGGCCGGCTCTCCTCTCACAAGGCCGACCAGGAAAACTTAGATGATAATCCAGGAGTGAGGTGGCCATACTCCGCCTTCCACTGGCCTCAGGTCCATGGTTCCAGTGCCCCCTTGGGTTAGGAGCATCAAGGGGTCGAATCCTCCAGCTCACACAGAGTGTTCAAATAGTTCAGGAGATATCTTCCAGAGGCAGGAAATAGATGGCAATATGAGGGGGGGGGGGAGAGTGGAAATAGTTCAGCAAACCAAATAAATGGGGCTGTTATGGCAATAACAAGGTCTAACAAGGCCTAAGCGTGGTCCGGGAAGAAGGAGGGGTGGGGGAAATTCAGACAGCAGGAGTCTGTAGTCATTCACCGACCCCACAAATCCCTCAAGCTTCCACTGTAGATGTAGTACTCCCCTATTTTCACCCTCCAGATCACCTAAAGGGGGGAGGGGACTGGGGGATTCCAGGTCCGTATGGGGACAGCCCATCCCCACGGCCAAGCACCCTCCGGCCGCTCGGGGGGTACTTTCCAATCCTCTGGAAAACCTCCATTCTGCAGTTACTGCCAAAAAATCCCACACCAGCTTTGTAGGTATCTGCAGCCCTTGCAGGCCGCCCCGACCTCGGCCGCCATCCCTGCAGTCGTCGCTGCGGCCGCCGCCACCACCGTCGACATCACTGCCATTGGCCCTTCCGCTGTCGTCCCCAGCCGCCCCTCGCCTCCGTAGATCTCATACGAGGCATCAAGGGGCGTGGGGAACCTCCGCAGGGGGCCCCAGCATCGCCATCTTCGAGGCCGCTGCTGTCGCCCCGCCAGCCGCAGGTAGCCGCCGATATCGCCCTGGCTGTTCCGCCAGGCCTGTGAAGCCACGCCCACTCTCTAGCGGCGTCTCCCGCCATCTTCCCTGAAGCCGTTTTTTTTTCCGGCTTTTTTTCGGAGCTGGGATGGTCTGGAGAGCTGGCGAAGCTCTCGAAATGTCCTCCTGACACTCCTTTACCCGGGCAAGGGCCTTAGATGTTCCGCCCAACCCTCCAAAGTCTCCTTAAACCGAGGCATCCCCTCCCAACAATCGGAGGTCTCAGTACCGGAATGCCATCTTGAGCAACATCTTGCAACATCTAAAGTATAATATGCTTTTTATTTGAAATAGGATCCAACACACCAAATCACTCCTATGAGCATTTACAGATAATGCTTTTTTCCTTCATGCATAGTCATAGTCACAACATGCACTATATGTTGCTAGTGACTCCTACATAAATATATCCCTGTGTTCCTTTCTAAAGTAAAATGTTTTCTTACGCATTGTATAGAGGATCAGTTTATTTCAATTCACTCTCTAAGTACCAGCTTTTTTTTAGATTAGGAGAGTGGGTTGGCAGAATAAAAATGCTCAGCTCCTCTCTAAATAAGAGAGTTGCTGAGAAGAGTGCTTCCAACATAAAATATAGCTCTCTTCTCCCATGAATACAATTCCCCAATAGCCTAGGAAAACAATATAAAAATGTATGCAGATTATTAAGTCGGGCAAGTGAGGAGACAGGAGACAGGTCTATGTGAACAACAGCTCTTTAATACACAGTGAAAATCCAGCAAATGTACAGTAGAACAGCTCTCCTTATATAGTCTCTTACCCAGGGTGCTAGCCAATAATCACTGAGATTTTTCCCACTTAATTTTCCCTCCAAAATTAGATACATAATACTCCTCCCCTCCCAGAAGACACTTAGGCAACTATTTACATACATAATAACACAGGTGACTAGGGTGTTCCCTGATTCTAGTTGACCTGCTCAATTCAGTCTGAAGCGGGGATTTGGGCTGGTCAGAGGGACTCTTTGTCTCTCCCAGCCCAGCCAATGGAACCTCCTGGATTTTCTTATGGGCGTTGCCCACTCCGGATGAGCCTGGCTTCTCGAGAGGGCAGCGCTGGACCCCAAAGTCATCAGGTAAGTCCTCTGGCCACTTCAGGGTTGAGTTAGTTGTTGGAGGAACAGTTGGTGAGTCAGGGACTAGTATATCTGTTTGGTAGTCTGGTTCGGCGGGCATTGTTTGGCCCAGCTGTTTTCTTAGCTGGTCTATGTGTCTGCGCCATACACTTCCGTTACCCATATTGACAAGATAAGACCTGGGTCCAGTAATGTCAGAGATCTGTCCAGCCACCCAGAGGGGGCCGTCCACATAGTTCCTTGCAAACACCAGGGACCCAATGGGGAAACTCCTAGCCTTGCTCTTGGCCTCCATATACCCATCAGGGGAGTAATTGGGGTGCAGCCTATCTAGAGTATAGCAGAGTCTCCATCCCATTAAGAGCTCAGCCGGACTTTGTCCCATAGCCATGCACAGAGTGACATGTTGGGTTGCCAGGAAGGTATCAATTCTGACCTGCCAGTCCCCTGGGCCGAGTCTGGCTAATGTCTCTTTGGCCAATCTCACAAATCTTTCAGCTTGCCCATTACTGGCCGGATGAAAAGGTGCTGTGAGTGTGTGTCGGACCCCAATTCCCGCAAGGTAGCCTTCGAACTGCGTAGCTGTGAGTTGAGGCCCATTATCGGATATCAGTGTGTCCAGTAGCCCATGTGTGGTGAATAGTTCCTGCAGCACTTTAATTCCAGCCTCCGCAGTGGCAGAGTGCATTAATATTATTTCTAGCCACTTAGAGTAGGCGTCTACCACGATTAGGAAAGTTTGCCCATGGAATGGACCTGCAAAATCGATATGAATACATGACCAGGGTCCCCGGGATCTTTCCCATTCTTTAGCTGGGGCCATTGGGGGACCAGGCGAGACTCCTGATAGGGGGTACACTTGGCCACCCATTCGGTAATGCTGTCGTCCATGTTGGGCCACCAGTCATAGCTCCTTGCCAACCACCTCATTCTCATGATTCCCGGGTGCCCAACATGCAATGTAGCCAATACCTGTTCCCATAGACACATTGGCACAACCACCCTGTCACCCCACAGCAAACAAGTAGACAGCTCATGCTGTTTGCTGATAAACAGTTTAAATTCCCCGCTCACAGAGCCAGCCAGCCACCCCCTATGCACCCAGCCAATAACAGTTCATAACAGAGTCTTTAGCAGAGGCTTGTGCAACTTCAGCAGAAGTGAGAGGCCCCAAGTCCATAGAGTCAATAAGTAGAACAGGAATGCCAGGGGTTGGGTCTTCCAGCAATTCCGGCAGTGGGCACCTGCTGAAGGCATCGGCATGCCCAAGGCTCTGACTGTGGTGATGGACGAGGTGGTAGGAGTAGGCAGCCAGAAAAATAGCCCACCTAGTCAGATGGGGGGACATGGCTGCCAGAGTGGGGCGATCTCCAGCCAAAAGTCCTAGCAGGGGTCGGTGATCGGTAACAAGTTCAAAGGTCCATCTGAACAGGTATTCGTGAAACTTTTTAAGCCAGGGCCTCCCTGTCCAACTGGCTGTAGTTCCACTCAGTGCTGGACAGGGTGCAGGAGAAATAGGCAATGGGGGCTTCTAGTCCGTTTGGCAGTCTATGACTCAAGACAGCCCCCATGCCAAAAGGGGAAGCATCACAGACTAAGACAAGGGGAAGCAGTTCATTATGTTGTATAAGGAGGCTGTCGGCAGATAGAAGTCCCTTGACAATCGCAAACGCCTCGGCTTCCGCCTTACCCCAAACCCACAGGGATTTTTTCACTAGCAATCTGTGGAGTGGTTCAGGCACTATGGCTTTGTCCTTTAGGAAACTTGAATAGAAATTTTAAAGTCCCAGAAACACCTGTAGCTCTGCCTTGTTCTTTGGGGTTGGCGTGTTGCGGATAGCTCATATTTTACTTTCCGTGGGGGGGAACGTTTTGCTGGAGGGCTTTGTTAAGGGTGCATTTATAGTCGGCACATATGCACACTGACCCATCAGCCTTAAACAGGGTGACCATCGGTGTTTCTCATTTTGCATGGTCAACCGGAATTAGGATGCCCTGCCATATGAGCTTATCCAGCTCCTCATCTATCTTAGGCTTGAACGCAAAGGGCACCCTCCTTGCCTTCATTCTGATGGGGGCTACATTAGGGTCCAGGTTAAAAGAGATAGGGGTCCCCACATACTTGCCAAGACGGTTGTCGAAAACATCCTGGAATTTGCGTAGTAGGTCATCCATCAAGCTGCTGCGGGTAGAGTGGATTCCAGTGACCCCCATGCCCAGGGCTTTGGACCAGTCAAGGCCTAGAAGACTCAGCAGATGTCTGCTGACCACTGTGATGGGCAGCCACTTGTTGAACTGGCTGAATTTGACTTGGAACATCCCACAGCCTTCACCAGGGATGCAATTCCCCTGGGCGTCATTTAGTCTTAGGCGCTGGTACTTCAGCTGGTGTTTTTTGAAATTCAGGATTGCTGCTTTAAGATCGGCCCATGACATGATGGTAATGGACGAGCCAGTGTCTATTTCCATTTGACATGGAGCTCCCTCAATTTCGACGGTTACATGAAGCTTTTTCTCTGGGGATGTGATAGCTTGGCCGATTTGGGTCTGAAATGTCAGGAGTTTTGGAGTAGGCGCCTCGTTTTTGGTGGATGTTTCTGTCCTTCTTTTGCAACTGCTGCTGACCGGCTTGACTGGTGAATGCTCTTTCTGGCTGGATGGCTGAATTTCCGTGCACACCCGTGCCAAATGTCCCTTTTTGTCACAGTGCCTGCAAATGGCATCTCTGAACCGGCATGCCTGCCTCTGGTAGAATCCCCCACAGCTAGCACAACTCTCCTTCCGGTCCCCCTCATTGTGCTTGTTTCTGTCGATCTTGAAAACGTCCTCATCGCCCTCTTCCTCGCTATCAGTCAGGGCTGATTCTCTGTGGACAGGAGTCAATTTTTGTGCTGCCTGGGGTGGTGCCGGTCGCTGCAGGGTCTTGGCTGCCTTGTTGGATGATTCATGTGCCCTGGCTTTGTCTAGTGCGATGTGAAGTGTGAGGTTTGTCTTGGTCAATAGTCGTCTCTGGAGGCGAATATCTCTAACACTGCAGATTAGTTACTCTAGAAGCACATCACTGAGGTCTTGGTACTCGCAGTGCATGGCGGCCTTATGCAGTGCTGCCATGCAGGCATTTATCGGCTCTCTGTCCCTCTGTAGTCTTTGCCGGAACTCGTAGGACTGAACAAATTTGGATGGTACCAGGACATAGTGTTTCCTCAATGTGGTCTGTAAGACCTGCCATGGTACAGACTGTACCGGTGTTGGCTCTGACAGCAACTCAGCCGTGTTAAACACTTTGGGGGCCGCAGTGGCTCAAAAAGAGGGCACACTTCCGATTGTCGGACAGCCCTTGGAGATCATTTGCTTTGAGGAAGCATTCAAACCATGTTATGTACAATCCCCACTTCTCTTTCGTGGGATTGAATGGCATTGGCAGTGCGAAGGCGGACATCGTGCTGTCATGCTCAGCTCAGGCAGACTTTCCCGCCTGGCTGGATTCGTTGGTTGTCAGCTCTTTTTGTGCAACCTGTCTACCTCAATCCCATCTTCGTCGCCAGTGTTAAGTTGGGTGAGTGAAGAGACAGAAGCCAGGTCTATGTGAACAACAGCTCTTTAATACACAGTGAGAATCCAGCAAATGTACAGTAGAACAACTCTCCTTATATAGTCCCTTGCCCAGGGTGCTAGCCAATAATCATCGAGCTTTTTCCCACTTAATTTTTCCTCCAAAATTAGATACATAGGTAGTTGCAGTGTTTATTAAGAAGCCTGATTTAAATGGCCACCTGCTCTGTCATTTGTTTTAGTACATCTCCTTCTCTAATACACAGGGATGCAAGTTTATTCCTTGCTTCCTTTGATTGAGATTTACTCATAATTCTGACTATTTTCCACAGCATTTACTTTCAATTACTGTAAGGATATAGGTTTGCTGTTTAATGAGAGCATCCATTCCTGTAGATGTTTATATTCCAAATCCAATCTCGTAAGTCCTAACAAAATCAGGATGGTAGATTTTCTATTTGTATCGAGCACTACAAGTATGGTTTTAATATCAACTAGTAGAGTAAGTGAAAGATGTGTAAACAGGATTTAATTCTGTAGGCTAAGAAATGGGAAAACAACAAAATGGAAAGTGCTGGTTAATGCTCTCAAGCAGTATATTTAGTAATTAAGCAAAATCCTAAACGTGGATTAATAAAACATATGAAAACCAAAACACAGAGATGAAACTATCCATACAATTTACTATCTTTGGCTCAGAACCGGAACTACGCTTCCCAACAACCCCCATGGCTTTTATCTTTAAACAGAAGCTAGATCATTGGAAAGATGATTTAAATAACTATGAGAGGAAGCCAGCAGGGGAGCTTGGGTTGTCTTAAAGGGGTCGCATCTAATTCAGAAGCTTTGGTAAGAAAAGCGGCTGGTAAGGTTGCAAAGTAAGTGGAAACCTGGCGGCAGGTTCCAGGGTCTGAAGCAGAGTAGCCAATTATCTGCAGAATCCCACTGCTGCACCTTTGATTTCCTCAGCTTGGATAGAGCCAGGGCACCCAAGATGCTGGCAACAGCAGCAGGAGCCATCTGAGCAGCCATGATCCTCCCTCCCCAGCCAGCCAGCCCTGCCCAACTTACTCCCTGCCTGGCTGGCCAGCTGGAACAAACTCTCACCACTCTCCTCCTTCTCCTCCCTGTGTCATAGTTCTGAGTAATGCTCCCAACCAATTCAAGACTCTGAGACCTTGGCTTCCTCAAAAATCCTGTTTATTGGGTACATCATATTGGCACGATCAGAGGTGAAACCAACACTGAATAATTCCCACGGTTTTGGTAGAATTAAAGAATAGATACTCTGCACACACACCCTCCCTTTGTATCACAGGTCATGTTAGCCAACCAAACCAGTGATGAACTTCTCAGCACTTCCTTCTGCCGTTGCTAGGGCATGCTGATCTGGCCTTGGTTCTCATGAGCCTTATTGTTGTTATGTCTGACACACTGGAGGAAAATATTCAACATTTCATAAGTCCCCTTCTGCCCCATAAGTATGGCAAGAAAGAAACAAAGCGAGAAAAATATGGCTTCAGCTAGAGTCATTTCGAGAGTTGACACCTGAGAAATGAAAATGGATCCCTGATGAGAGGTCATGGGTGGGGGGGGGACTCTTTTGGTCAGGATTTGTATGATCTTACATATTTTTATGTACCCTGACTAAGGAGTCTCACAGGTTGCCAGTTTTGACCAATAGGTTAACATGAAAAGTCCATTTTGTAGACTGAGTATGGATAGAAAAGAGACTATTTAGCCTTGAGTACTTACAAGAAAACTAAACTTGAAACCTGCACACTTAGAAATATGTCTTAATGTGTGATTACCTTTGTCTATTAGCTGAAAAGTATGTCTTAGGGCATGGTTCCTTTTTAACCGCACCTTCTGTTCCTTGGTCTACTGAATATGAGGAACTGAGGTTGTGGGAAACAGGGAACTAGGCATCAACATTACATAGGAAAAGGACAACATTGCAAGATTGTGGTTGGCAAGAGAACAATGGTGTAAGATTGTGGTTATGAAGAGAACAACATTGCATGATTATGATTGGAAAAAGGGGCAACTGACTTGGTTGCTATGACATTAGGGACAGATCCCAAAAGTCACATGGTTTGATGTTTTAAGGTATAAAAGACAAAGGTGAATAAAAGCCTCAAGCCGTCCCATTTGACTGCTTGTCTAATTGATCCTCGTTGCAATGTGATTAATGTATGTGTTTGATGTTTGCTATGCTTTAAATTCTAATAAACCTATGAATTCCAAAGTGAGATGTTTTGTGGAGTGCTGACTGTTCAATTGTTATTAAGTGCAGCTATGCTCAATAATTAGGTTTTTCCCTTGACACATCCCACTCAAGCGGCAGCAAGCTTTGTGGAACAATGGGTCTCATTCCTCCCCTGGTGCAGCGAGGTCTGGCAGGCTGGATGTGGATGAGGCAGTGGTGGGATTCAAATTTTGCCACTACCGGTTCTGTGGGCGTGCTTGGTGGGCATGACTTGGTGAGCATGGCCAACTGTACATCACTCACAGCAAGGTGGGGCAGCACCACGCCACCAAGCCACACCCACCAAGCCACGCCCACAGAACCGACAGAAAAGTTCGGCCAAGTCTTCTAGCATTTAACCTGGCTGCTTCTTGCCTCCTTCTCATGTTTGCTCTGTGTGTATGAGGCCGAAAAGGAAGAGAGAAGCAGCCACATTGAATGCTGCGGCAGAGAGAAGCCAAACCTTTCTCCCTCCCTTCGCAGTGGAGCTGCTTGGAAGACAGCTCCTGTGGCCTGTCCCTTTGTGGTACCCCCCCCTCCTGTGTTGAAGTACCTTAAACACTGCGTTAGCTGCCTTCAGAGCAGCTCTTCTGCAACGCCATCCCTCTGGCGCATCAGGCCGTTCTCCTGGCCAGGGATGAGCGGCACCAGCAGGCAATGGGGTGCATGTGCACAGCCAGTGTGAACAGGGCGGCAACGGCAGCAATGGTTACGGGACTTGTTCAAACCTCATGGCCCTGGATAGCCTCCTCCCCCAGATTCCCAGCCTCAGCACTGTGAGCAGGCTTATTAAGCATTGGGTGCAGCCTGAGTCTATTAGGGCCTCAAACTCCTCCTGAGCTCCCAATTTGGTTGCCATGATTCTCACGGAGATTGCAAAAGTCTCTGTTGACCACCGGGTCTCTTTCTCCCTCATCCTCGCCTGCCATATGAGGTGGGTGACTGGTCTCCTTTGGCTGGAGTTCCCTCCCACTTGGGAAGGGAAGAGGGGACCTATACAGCCTGGTGTCCCAAGCTGCACTCCTCTGGTGGTGTTGTAACCGAGGCCCAAGTAGTGATTACCAAACACAATTCAGTCCTGAACAAACTTATTTTATTAAAACAGCTGAGAATTAATTCATTCTCAGCTTTAGTCCAAAACAAATTCTTCAGCCTTATCACCAACCTTTGATGTCTTTGGCAACCTGCCAAAGGCTTTTCTTGGCAAAACCCCCACAAAGTTCAAGAGATGCTGACAAGAAGCACTGGAATCAACATTGCTTTTCTACAAAAAATCCAGCGGCTCATTGCTGCTCTTTTAAGCCTTATGGGAGTGGCCAATCATCTTTTGGCCTTACTCCCGAGTCGTCCTTTTTGCTTCAGCTGCTTTTGCCTTCTGGCAGCTCTTCGCATGCATGCACTAGGAACAGACTCCTCCTGTTCCTCTGCCTCTCTGCTGTCCACCTCTGGAGGCTCTGGAGTCCGTGCATAGCTCCCAGATGGCCCTGGCCCCATCTCTGCCTCGGATGCAGAGCACTTGTCCGGGCCTTCCCCTGACTTCAGGACTGGTCCATTGTCCTCCCCAGCCTCCTCACTGTCCGACTCCACTGTCAGGTCCGCAGGCTGATGGTGGACCACAATAGGTGGCTTCTGTGGTGATTTTTTTCAGCCTTGCAAGCACCGTCAACCCCACTTTTGGTTTGAGCACAGTCGTCTTTGGCTGCTCGGTGCCCTGGCTGACCACATCAGAAGCAAAGGATGGGGGCTCAAGTTGATCTTGCAGGAATGCTGATGGGCATGGCTGAGGCCAATTGCCTCCTGGCCGGTCAGCTTTCTTGGCTCTTTCACATCCTTGCTTCAGCGTCACTCAATGGCCTGCAAGTTCACAGCTCCACATCCAGTTCTACGGTGGCCCGGTACTACTTTTGCAGCCGATTGGGGAAGCCTCAGCATATACAAGCCTATCGTAGGCCTCTGCCAAGGCCTCTTTGAAGTGGTAGATGACCATCCATTCTGGCCAGTGCAGCAGCCTCTCTGCAACCCTCCGGAACTCTTGAATGTATTCCTTCCCTGTCCGTCCCCTCTGCTTTAACTTCCATATCTCTCCCTCCACCTGTTGGACTTTTGCTTCATCTTTGAACCTTGCCTTCAGCTCCCCGAGGAATTTTCCAGCCTCCCTCAGCTCAAGAGCATCCTCATCATGGAAAGTGTTAGGGTTAGGAATAGGGTGAGGTCCCAAAAATATCTATTTTCTACTATGAATTTTAGAGGTGTAATCCTAACCTTTAGTAGATTTCCAGGCTAATGGGACTTTTCCATGTATTTAACCAGGAAACGCAGATATGGCAGTCTTAAAACATGAGGCCTCCTACCCATTTATAGCTCTATAAATCTATTGGTAATATGTGTTTTCCAATAGGAATTCATGGAGATGTAACTCTAACCTTAATAACAACCCTAATCCTAGCCCTAATTGTATTTTCATGCTAACAGACTTTTTCTATGTATTTTACCAGGAAACACTTAGAAGGCAGACTTTATATGTGACATACTTTTTAATCATATCAATGCTCTACAAATCTATTGATAATATATGTTTTCCACTAGGAGTTCAAGGAGACCTAACCCTAATCTAACCACAATTATAACCCGAATCTTAAACTTAATTGAAATTCCATTTTAAAGGAATTTTTCCATGTATTTTGCCAGGATACACAGATAAGAATCTTGAAACATGAGAGGCCTCTTAATCATACTGATTGTCAGAATTGCCATCCTTTGCTCGCACTTATGCTTTCCTAGATGCCAGTCTGCCATAAGCCATGGGTGGGTGGGTGGGGGAGCTGTGGGAAGATGGGGAAATTGAAAGTGATCTTTATGCCATCCTGAGATATCCCAATACTGGGAATACTGGGAATAGAATACAATGCCTACCCAGCCATTGCAGGGACAGTTACCAAAACATCTTTTTCTGACTAGATAATGGGGAAATAACAGGGAGGTAGAATGGAGAAGGGAAAATTCACTAGAGAATCTTCGTACACAAACTCTTAGATCTAGTTTTGCTACTGTAACCACTTGGCTTTTAGTAAAAGTAACCTTATTGCTACAAATGGAGTCAAGACTTTCCTTCCAAAGAGACCAGGCTGGGCCAGGTCTGACATTAAGTCAGATCTGCAATATCAATTTTCCCAGAGCTAACAACTATCATGGAAATTGTGCAAATATGTCTATCCCAGAAAGGGAAAAGAAAGAGATGGAAAATTCCAGGGTAAGGGGAGAACCCCAAACCCTGGGAACTCAGCAGGAAGCCTAGAGCAGCCAATTCGAGCTTGGCACCAGACCCAAAGCTATTGGGGGGAAACCAATGCTGCCTGTGCTCCCCAAAATGTGGTAAGAAACCAAACCCCATTGGTCTTAGGGATTTGGAAACTGGATGAGATGGAGGAACCACCTCCAGCTGAGGCTACAGACCCAGAGTTTGCTGCCCAGCAGAGCAGTTCTAACTGGCCCAGAAGGATCCTCAATAAGATCCCTAATAAAAATATCTCTGGTTTTAAGTCAATTTGTCTCTTTGTCATTTTTTCCAACCACGTGTATATCTTAGTCCAAAATGTCCTTGCTTCTATGCATGTCCACCACGTATGGTAATAAGATCCTGGGGTCTAATGACACTTCCATCATTTCTCCGATTTATTCTTGAACATTCTGGCTATCCTCGTCAGGGGTAGATGCCACCTGTAAAACATCTTATACAAATTCTCCTTATATGCTGTAGACATTGTCATTTTATAGTTATGTGACCACAATTTTTGCCATTTCTCCAAATCAATACCATAACCAAAGTTTTTCCCCCATGCTATCATTGATTCTTTAACTTGTTCTTCTTCCAGTTTTACCTCTAACAAATATCCATATAACTTTTTAATTACATGGTCATCAGAACTTATTAATATCTTATCTAAAATAGTCAAGACATTATAAATACCTTCTTGTTTGAGATCTTCTCTATATCTGGAAAATATTTGCATATATGAAAACCAATCCATCTTAAATCCCTGGTCTTCTAAATCTTGTTTTAACTTAAGATCACCCTTTTCATCCAATATTTCACTGTATCTAACAATTTATTCTCCTCTAAATATCACTGGCTATGAGAAGGCTTCAATTGTCGATACCCAGATTGGAATCTTCAAATAGTGATACTTTATAATCCTCTCCCAGTTCAAGTATAAAGCTTCACGTATCTGATGTCTTCTAAAATACCTCTGTATTATAGTTCCTTTGTACTATAAAAAGGCATGCCAACCCATCAACAAATCATGTCGCTCCAGATTCAAAAGTCTAGTATTTTTCAATGTTTGTTTGTTTGTTTGTTTGTTTGTTTATTTATTTATTTATTTATTTAGATTTATATACCGCCCTTCTCCCCGAGGGGACTTAGGGCGGTGAACAGCCAAAAGTAAAAAACATACATACAAAATTTAAAAGCCAAATAAAACCAAATTAAACAATGGCCCCGACTATTTAAAAGCCCAATTATAAAATATTAAAACCCCAAATATTAAAATATTTAAATTTTAAAATTTTAAAATTATTTTTACAGAAAAAGGGGAAAAATTAGACGAGGCCCACCTGGTGGAACAGAAAAATTTTTAGCTCACGGCAGAAGGCGTGAAGGTCTGGGATCATCCGTATCTGTGGGGGGAGTTCGTTCCAGATAGTGGGTGCCCCCACAGAGAAGGCTCTCCCCCTGAGGGCCGCCAGTCGACATTGTTTGGCCGACGGCACCCAGAGGAGCCCCTCTCTATGGGAGCGTACCGGTTGGTGGGAGGCTATTGGTGGTAGTAGGCGGTCCCGCAAGTACCCGGGTCCTAAGCCATGAAGCGCTTTAAAGATGGTAACCAATACCTTGAAGCATACCCGGAAGACCACCGGGAGCCAGTGCAGCTCGCGCAGGAGAGGAGTAACACGGGAGCGCCACATCGCTCCCATCACCACCCACGTGGCCGCACTCTGCGCTAGTTGGAGCCTGTTATTCATTCTTTAATCCACATTAGATTAGCTGCTTGATAATATAATTCAAAATTTGGTAGACCAAAACCACCCCTCATTTTAGCATCCTGCAACAGCTTAAGTTTTATTCTTGCTTTTTTTCCCTGCCAAATATATTTCAACACCATTTTATTCAAGTCTACAAAAAATTCCTTACCCAATTTTAATGGAATAGTCTGAAAAAGGTACAGAATTCTAGGTAAAATATTCATCTTAATAGTTGCAATCCTACCAATCATAGATAGCTGCAAGTTACCCCATTTCACCTGGTCTAACCCTATCTGTTGCTTTAGCTTATTATAGTTATTTTCTTTAAGTGAACTATACCTCGGTGTCAAGTGTATCCCCAAATATTTTACCTTGTTTGTGACCTGCATCTTGGAAATCTCCATCAATTCTTCTTTTTGTTTTTTTAACATATTTTTAGTCATTATTTTTGTCTTGTCTTTCTTAATTTTCAAACCAGCAACTTCCCCAAACTCTCCAATAGCTTCTATCAGTTTTTTAATTGATGCTAGTGGTTCTTCAATAATAAAGATCAGGTCATCAGCAAAGGCTTGTAATTTATATTCTTCTTTTTGAATTTTCATACCTTTTATCTCTTTTTCTTCTCTAATATTTCTATTTAAAATTTCCAGTGTCAAAATAAACAACAATGGGGACAATGGGCATCCTTGACGGGTACCTTTTTGTATCTCAATAAAATCAGTCAACTCTCCATTAATCATAACCTTTGCCGTCTGTTTAGAATATATAGCTTCAATTGCCTGAATAAATTTCCTACCAAAGCCCATCTCTTCCATTTGTAACGTCATAAATCGCCAGTTCATGTTGTTGAATGCATTTTGAGCGTCTAAGAATATCAGAGCCATCTGCTTTTCAGGGTGCGCTTCATAATATTCTAGAGTATTCAGTATTATTCTTATATTATCTCTAATTTGTCTTTTGGGTAGGAATCCATTTTGATCTGAATGTATAAAATTATTCAAATATTTCTTAAGTCTTTCTGCCAGTATTGAAGCAAAAATGTTATAGTCTGAATTTAGCAGGGATATTGGCCTATAGTTTTTAATTAGTTGTGGGTCTGTATCTTCTTTGTGGATCAATGTAATATAAGCCTCTGTCCATGATTTGGGTATTTCCTTGTTTGTCATTACTTCGTTCATGACTTCCAGTAATGGAAGACTTAAGGATTCTTGTAGTGCCCTATAATACTCAACTGGCAGGCCATCTGGTCCTGGTGCTTTCCCATTCTTCTGCTTTTTTTTTTTAAAAAAAATTAATTTATTTTTAAAACATAAAACATAAAACAACATCTTTTTGGAGCAAGAGTTTGGCCCAGTATAACATAGGTATAAATTCCCAATTTCATCGATTAACATCTTAAGACAAACAAAGAATAACAAAGATAACAGAACAAAACAAAACAAAACAAAACCCAAATCTAAACCCAATTTTTTCCATCTAATCTAACATTTTATTCTAACATTTAAGTTTTTATTATGTAGTCACCCTAACTCTTAAACTTCAAATCCAAACAGCACTTTATAGTATTCATTTATCATTTTAAACAATCAGTATTTCGTGTATTTTCTGTACTTCAAAGACCCAAATCAAATTAATGTTTCTTTTAGAACACATCTAATAACCAATATAAAATACTTCATTCCTCTTTGAAAAACATTTTAAAGTCAGTATCCATTCTTCAAAAATATCTCCTTCACTCCTCCTAGGTTTATTTTTAGCTGGATTGCAGCTTGATTAACTGGTTTCCAGGGCTGCTTTCCTCCACTCCTAACCTTATTTATTGGCTGGATCACAGTTGGATTTAACTGCTTCCAACATTTTCTCCTTCACTCCTCCTATTTTTATTTTTAGTTGGATAACAGCTTTTCAGCTGTTTTCCAGGAATGCTTCCCTCCACTCCTAACCTATATTTCGCTGGTTCACAGTTTAGCTTTAACTGCTCCCCAGTGTGTCTCCTCCTCTCCTCCTAGGTTTATTTTTGCTGGATCACAGCATAATAAGCTGTTTTCCAGGGATGCTTTCCTCCACTCCTTACCTTATATTTAACTGGTTCACAGTTTAGCTTTAACTGGTCCCCAGCATTGCCTCCTCCATGCCTCCTAGGTTTATTTTTGGCTGGTTCACAGCTTAATTAACTATTTTCCAGGGATGCTTACCTCCACTCCTTATCTTATATTAACTGGTTCGCAGTTTGGCTCTAACTGCTCTCCAGTGTTGCCTCCTCCACTCCTCCTAGGTTTATTTTTAGCTGGATCACAGCCTAGTCCACTGCTCTCCAGGGATGCTTTCCTCCACTCCTAACCTTATATTTAACAAATTCACAATTTAATTTTAATCATCTAATTCCCCAAATCATACTTCTTTAGCAATTTAAGATAATAATACATTTTGAAATATGTCTTCTTTTCTACTCTCTCTAGGCCAATTCACCATAGTTATAGAATCTATAAACAAATCTTATTGTTATTCAAGAATTCATTTCCATTCTCTTGTTTGCTATAGAAAAACAACATTTTAAAACAGCTTTCAAATCTATTTTCTATAATCATTAAAACACTTATTAATATTTTTTAGAGAATTCTTTCAAAGTATTCACATTTTTCTATTAATCACATTTCTTGCTTTAAAAATGAGCATGTATAAATAATTCTTAACAGTATTCAAAGCTTCATTCACATTTTCTTATTTTCTATAAAGCACAATATTTTTAACCATTTTAGAGAAACAATTTTCTGTAATTGTTAAATCTATCAGTAATTCTTATTGGTAATCAAAGATTCATTCATAATCTTCATATTTCTTATAGCTTACAGCATTTTAAACCACACTTATTAATAAAAAAAAATTTTTAAGAAATTTCTTTCAAAGTATCCACATTTTTTCTGTAATAATATTCCTCACTTTAGAAATCATCATCTATAAATAGTTCTTAGCAATATTCAGATATCCACATTTCCTTACTTTCTATATATATAAAAAATAAAAGAACAGTTTTTTGTAATTATTAAATCTATCAGCAATTCTTATTAATACTCAGAAAGTCATTCATAATCTTCATATTTCTTGTAGTTTTTTTCTATATTCCCATTCTCCCCCCCCTTTTTTTTAAAGGCTTCTTTTAATAATAATAAAGAAGGGTAAGCTTAAGAAAGAGAAAGGGAGAGGAAGAAAGAAATAGAAGTATGACAAAAAATATCAAAGGAAAAAATTCAAAAGAAAAAAGGGAAAAAGGAAAAGCAAAAAGAAAGGAATGAGATAGAAAAATAATACAGAGCAAAAAAGAAAAAGGTAAAAAGGAAAGAGAGAAAGGAGAGAGAAACTCTCTTCCTTACATTGTTTAGGAATCAAATTGCATAAAAAACATTTACATCTATTTTAATCAAACTATGGTGTTTTTCTCATTCTGTCCAAACTCTTTCTTCTTCTTTTTCTTTTTTTCCTCCTTTTTCCAGTTCCAATATCCATAAAGTTATAAAAACTAACAGATTTAGTTCTTTTGTATTCCATATATGGTATCGTCATGTCCTCTTCTAGGGGTACGCCCTTCTTCTTCATTACAACACCATTAATCAGCATTTTTAACTGTTCCAAATAGCGTCTTCTTCCCAACTGTCCATAAGTAGTTCAAAAACAAGTTTGGATACATCCAAAATCAGACCTCTTTAGTTTTTCTTCAATATACTCCAGTTCAAGAAATAAGAGACAAAGTTTCTTCTTCAAACAGCGAGGAATACACAATTTGCAGTTTCCACTTTCACTTCTGTTAACAAGCGTCCATCTTAAACTTCCTCCACTTATTATCCTCACAGCTTTTTAAAAAGACATTCCATTTCCTCTTCCCCTTCTTTCTCTTTACAGCTAATCCATTCTCCTTAATAGCCAAAAATCCATCTAAAAAAACATTTAATTCCAAAGGCAGATAGTAGATATTATCATCCTTTAAAGGATCTTCTCTTCTCCTTGTTAATTATTTTAGATCTTTCGCCCAAATAGTTCTTAGCCGCTGTTAGGGCCAGGGCATTGTTAATCCCAAATATATGAAGGCTGTTCCCGCCTGGGCTGATCTTACTCACCCAGCATTCAAACAGCTTGCTCCAGTGTCTCCTCCTGCACTTTGCTTGTCCCAGCTGCCGCGGCTTTGGGGCAGCCGCCATGGCTGCCTCTCCCGCCGCCACCAGCGTAGAGGGTTATCCTCCGGCCTCGAGGAACCTGCTCGTTCCTCTTGGCCATCCAAGGAGGTCCCTCTTTGTCCCCCTGTCCCTACAGGGCAGGGGAGGTCCGCAGACCTACTGGTGGGGGCTTGGCGGACGGGATTTTCATGGGGCTCCAAAGAGCCCTGCTATTTCCACGTTCAAACTGCCACAGCGCCAACCCGGAACTCCCATTCTTCTGCTTCTTAATTGCCTCTGTTAATTCCATCATCGTAACGTTTCTTTCCATCATCTCCTCAATATCCTTGGGAATCTGTGGTAGGTTTGCTTTTTGTATATACTTTATCACTTTTTCCTCCGCTATTATCTCTTTTTTATAAAGCTATCTATAATATTCTTGTATAATTTTCCCCATCTCCTTATTGCCAAATTTACATTGTCCTTGGCCATCAAGTAATTGCGTTATTTTCCTTGATTCTCTATCCTTTTTCAGTTTATAAACTAGCCATCTTCCAGGCTTATTCGCATTTTCAAGATAGTTCTGTTTGGTGATTCTTATTTTTTGAGGTAGATCTTCCTTTTCCAGCAAGTCTATTTTATGTTTTATTATGTCCATTTTAATTTTAACATCTTTCTTGTGTGGATCTCTCTGAAGTTCCTTTTCACATCTTTTGTAATCGTCGGTCAGTCCTTTAAAAGCTTGTCTTTTCTTCCCATTTCTTTTGCCAGTGTAATCTATAATTAGTCCTCTGGCATAGGCCTTCATTGTGTCCCAACGATTTTGTATCGATGTTTCTTCTTTCTTATTTTCTTTAAAAAAGAAATCCAATTCTCTCTCCATTTTTTGTACAAAGTCCTTCTCTTTTAATATTGTATTGTTTAAGGTCCATCTAGTTCTTCCTTTCTGCCCTTTCCAAATGGCAATCACAGGATTATGATCTGCCCACAGATTTGATTCTATCTTCACTTGTTCAATGTTTAAAGTCAAGTCCATTGTTGTCCATATCATATCCAGTCTAAACCAAAATGAGTGTCTGTCAAAATAAAAAGTATATTGTCTATTTTGCCCATTTCTCTCCCGCCACATATCTTTCAGATTTATTTCCTCTACCATTTTAAAAAATGATCTCGGTAGTGTCTTTCTATTGTGCCTTATTATTTTGTGTGTTTTATAGTCCAGTTTTTCATCCACAATTCCATTAAAGTCACCCATCATACATATATTGTCATAGTCCATTTCAATTATTTTATTATGAAGTTTCCTGTAAAAGTCACTTTGATTATTGTTTGGGGCATATATTGCTACCAGAAGAAGTTTTGTATTGTTATCAATTATTTCTACAATCAATATTCTATCTTCTGGATCTGCTATTTCTGTTCTGCTGTTATTGTATTTTTAATATATAGAGCAACTTCTCTCTTTTTACTTTGTGACAAAGATAAGAAGGTTTCCTCAAGTTTTGGCTGAATCAATAATTGTTCATGTTGTTTTTTAATATGTACTTCCTGTAAGCAAATTATATCAATTTTTAATTTCTCTAATTTATGAAATACTTTTCTTCTTTTATTGGCCGAATTAAGTCCATTTACATTTATTGGAATTAGTTTTCTTTCTTCCATGTTCATACTTTATATGTAGGTTTTGTTGCTCTAGTTGATCTAACTTCCCATTGCTCCTTGTATTCCACAACTCAGTCAACCGCTCCTTCTGTTGACTCAAGTATTGCCAGCTCTTCTTCTGTGAGTTTTATTGGAACCAGAGCAGATTGAGTTTCAACTTCTAGTTCAGTTTCTTTCTCTTTAAAGAATTCATCATAGAAAGCTCTAGCTTTATCCAGCTCTAGCTTTATTCAGCCTGTGTCTTTGAAGTTGCCATGTCAAAACTAATCCTTCTGGGATTAACCACCTATAATTAATTCCTTTATGCAATAGAACTTTTGTCAAAAATTGGTAGCCTCTTCGCAGGTCTCTTAATTTTCATGGTATTTGTTTCAAAACTGTCACTTCTTTTCCCTTGTATTTCAAAGTCTTATCTCTAGCTGCCTGGAGAATTTGTGTTTTGATCGATTTCTTTGTGAATCTTATATGTACTTCTCTTGGCAGTTTATTATGCATTGCATATCTGGTATGAATGTGATAGATCTCATCAATCCCATCCATCATCTTATCTTTAGTTACTTCTAGAGCTTCAGCCAGCATCCCATTCATAACCTCTGCAAGATTCTCCCCTTTTTCTTCTTCCACGTTTTGAAATTCTGCTCGATCCATCTCCCATCCAATTGAAGCAATTGTTTCTTGTTCAACCTCTCCCAGCCTGCTCTCTATTTCCTTAATTTTTTCTTCCTTTTGATCATCCTTTTCTTCCAATTTTACCAGCCTTTCTTCATATTTTGACATTGTTTGTTGGATATTGACCACCTTTCCATCTGTTTTAAGCAGTTGTTGTTCCATCCGCTGAACTTTTTCGTCTGTCTTCAATAATTGTTGTTCCATCCTTTGTTATTGTTGTTCCATCCTTTGAAGGGTTTGTAAAATCGTTTGAGTCGATGATTCTTTCTCTTTCTCCTGTTGCAGCATTGCTTGAATAGTACGTTGACTTCCAGATGGTGAAGAGGATGGTGTAGACGCTGCTGCTCCCACTATTGCCACATTTTTACTCATTTTGTAATCCAATCAGGTTGCAAATAAAATTGAAAAAAAAAGGATCCAATGGTGAAGAAAAAAAAAGGGGGGGGGAATATTCCAAAATGTATATATACCTGTATAAATAATACAGATAAGCCACTTTCTCTGCTATTCACCAGTTTTTATCAGCCTAGCATGACAGCCTCTGTTTTGTCTACAATGTATCACTGGACTGCTACTTGAATAAACATCCCAACAAAGTTTCTTTTCCAGCAGGTGGCAATGTTGTACACTCTCTTGTCTTTCTTCTAAAATAGTGGTTCCCAACCTTCCTAATGCCATGACCCTTTAATACAGTTCCTCATGTTGTGGTGACCCCCAACCATAAAAAATTTTTTGTTGCTACTTCATAACTTAATTTTGCTACTGTTATGAATCGTAATGTAAATATCTGATATGCAGGATGTATTTTTATTGTTACAAATTGAACATAATTAAAGCCTTGTGATTAATCACAAAAACAATATGAATCCAGTTTTAACTTCTAATGAAAAGAATATTTAATAATAGGTTTAATAATGCAAAAGATGATACATGGCATAGTTCTTCCCTAACTTGCATATGACTGTTAGAACCAGGAGAGATCATGGATTGAGTACAATGTGAAACTCACTTAACAATGCTTTTGCTTAGCAACCAAAATTTTGGGCTCAATTCTGGTCATAAATCAAGGACTTTCTCTCCCTTCCTCTCTCTCTTTTTCTTTTTTGTCTCTTTTTCTTTTATTCTTTCTTTTTTCTCTCTCTCCCTTCCTCTTTCCCTCTTTCTCTCTCTCTCCCTTCCTTTCCTGCTTTCTCCCCACTTTCTTTGTTTTTCTCTTTCTTGACCCTCCCTTTCTCTCCCTTCCTCTCTCTCTCTCTTTTGTCTCTTTTTCTTTCATTCTTTCTTTTTTCTCTCTCTCCCTTCCTCTTCCCCCCCCCTCTCTCTTCCTTTCCTGCTTTCTCTCCTGCACCCAAAACAGGAGCTTCAAGCTGTGGCAGGTAGAGGCAAGGGTTGAAACGGGAGCTTCAGGGGGCACTCCCAAAACTTCTCCTGCGCGGCTTTTGCCGCTGCAGGCATCGGCAGTGGGATGGCGGCAGGGAATCCCTGAACTCGCTTACCCAAAACTTCTCCTGCATGGCTTTTGCCACTGCAGGCATCAGCGGTGGGGTGGCAGCAGGGAATCCCTGAACTCGCTCACCCAAAACTTTTCCCTTGCAGCTTTTGCCGCTGCAGGCATAGACAGCTTGGTGGTGCAAGGAATCCCTGAACTTACTCACCCAAACTTTTTGTGTTGAGCTCTTGCAGCTGCAGGTATCGGGGATGGCGGCGGCAGCAGCAGCAGCAGCAGCAGCAGCAGCAGGGAGCCCCTGAACTCCCCAGGACTTCTGCACTAGAATCTTTTCTAGTCATGTGCGCGCACACCCACATGCATGCACGTGATTAACGCACGCAACCTCTCTCCGCTCTCTTTACTAAAGCATGGGGCACCGTGTTGCAAGCTGGGATATGCAGCCCTCCAATAGAGACAGAGGGTGAGGGTGAGTGAAGGCGTGGGGGGGGCGAGAGAGGGCTTTGGCGACCCCTGTGAAATGGCCATTCAACCCCCAAAGGGGTCGTGACCCCCAGGTTGGGAACCGCTGTTCTAAAAGTAATAAAAAGTTCCCAAGAAAAGGTAAAAAGAAAAAGAGAAAAAGAAAAAAGAAAATAGAAGAGCTTCAATTCACATACAGCAACCAAAATCCACCAGTTATTTTTTTAAAAAGGCACAATATACAGGTGGCATTTCTTGAATGCATTTCTTTTCTTGAATCCTACATTGGAAAAATACATGGGAAAATCCCATTACATTGAAAATCCAATTAGGGCTAGAGTTAGGGTTGTGATTAGAATTAGGGTTAGGTCTCCATGAATTCCTACAGTAAAACATATATCATCAATAAATTTGTAGAGCATCAATATGTTTCAGAGACCTGTCATGTTTCAAGACATCCTTATCTAATCCAATTAGATTGGAAATCTACTTGGAGTTAGGGTTAGGGTTAGGGTGGTGGACCTGACATGCTTCCGCCTTGAACAGCAACATCAGTCCTGGAGAATAGAACAAAACAAACAGGGAGAGAAAAAAACATAAACAAGAGAAATGTCATTTGAGATTGTCAGGGTACTTGTTATGGAAGTGTTTGATGAGTTTAGGGGCTCTACTATAGCAATGGTCACCCATTCATTCTGAGCTGTCAGGAGATCTTTCCATGGCATCAAGTACTGGAGGTATGCTTATGGGAATCTAGAATTTCCCAGATTTCAAAGTGTTCCCCTTCTATCATTAAAGGTTCTGGTGAAAGTTTAGGTCTAAGAGGAGAAGTGACCTCAGTCTTTAATAAGCTGCAATGAAACATGGGGTGAACCCATTGAAGGGACTTGGGCAATTCTAGTTCTACAATCATTGGGTTAATGATTAATTTAATTGGAAAAGGCCCTACAAACTTAGATCCCAACTTTTTTTGATGGTTGTAAAGATTGTAGGAAGCAGATGGACTGGTAAACTTGATCACCAATCTTAAATGGCTTGGATTCTTTACATTTCTTATCAGCTTGCTTCTTATAGACCTCATGAGCATCCGCCAAAGCCTTTCTCACCACCGGCCACATGGTTTGCAATTGAGAGACCTGCTCTTTTAGTGATGTGACTGGGGGGCCATTAAGAGGCAATTCTGGTATAGGAATGAAGTCCTGTCTAGTAGCTATTCTAAAAGGGGTGAATTCCATGCTATTATGCATGGAATTGTTGCATGCCACCTCAGCAAAGGGCAGCAAATCAGTCCAGCTTTCTTGCTGATAATTGATGAGGTATTGTTCCAGCACTAAGTTCATACGTACACACCCTCTATTAGTTTGTGGATGGTGACTTGAACCTCTTATCAGTCCCCAGTAATTTAAGAAATGCCCATCAAAACTTAGAGGTTAATTGCATTCCTTTATCTTGATATGATATGTTGTGGGGCTCTGTGTAGTCTATAGACATGGTGCAAAAATACCTTGGCCAACCCCCATGCTGAAGTGATCTTCTGACAGGGAACAAAATGCAGCTGCTTAGAAAATAAATATGTTATCACCCATATAACAGTATTCCACAGCTTTCTGGAAACTCTATGATAAAATCCATTGCTACTGAAGGCTGCTTCACTGGTTGGAGGAGTCCAGGGATTTTCCTTTGACTTGGAGTAAAGTCTTTACAAAGCCAAAATGTCCAGCGGACTTGGAGTTGTGGCATTTCCCCAGGACCAACAGTGTCTGGCTTTCCGGTACATATATTTTAGATCCCACCCAGGCCAGTCCATCCTTTATTGAATAAACATTTACATGACTTTTAAACCATTTCTCATCCTTTAGGGTGGCTTTAAGTATGTGTGTCACCTCATTGTCGATTTGTCAGTTTTCCTTTGCCTACACTTGGGTGTTCACTTGGGCCGCCAGTTGCTTGAATGGGAGTAGAAGTTTGACTACTTCTGCTTTAGGGCAACTGAATTGAAGTATTCAGGATAACACACCAGCCAGAAAGTCCCCCCCCCCGGGAGGTAGCACAACATGAAACCAAAATGGTTAAAGTACTGTGCCCATTGCACCTGTTTAGGAGACAGCCTCTGAGGGGTTTTTAATGTCTTGTGGTCAGTGCTCCTTTAAGGAAGTGCCTCCAGGTTAGGAGTGCCCAATGCACCACATAAGCCTCCTTTTCCCATACGGCCCCCTTTGCTCGGCCGCTAATAATTTCCTGTCAGTGTAAATGCAAGGTTGTAGCTGGCCACCCTCATTCCTTTGAAGCAGCATGGCTCCCACAGCCACATCACTAGCAATGTCCTGGATGACAAAGGGGGCATTTAGGTTGGGTTGCAGGAGTGGTTTGGCTGCAAACAGTCCATTTAAGAGGCTGGCTGGGTTTAGGTTTGTCCTCCCCCTTTTGTTTTAAATAAGTTTGTGATGGGGAGTGTGATCTGTGCAAATGATAGGATGAATTGGCGGTAAAAGTTGGTGAAGCCCAAGAAGCTCGGTAGCTGTTTTCTGGTTTGTGGCGGAGCTCTAATCCAGCACAGCTTGGACTTTCTGGGGGTTCTTCTCAATGCCTTCATGTCAGATGTGGTAGGCGAGGTAGTCTATCTTACATTGGTGAAACTCAGATTTGGAAAGTTTGGCACACAGTTCGGTGGCCTGCAGTTTTTTGAGTACATCCCTCATTAGATTCACATGCTCCACCTTCATTTCAGGGTAGATTAAAATGCCATCTAGATACACCAGTACTGCCTTATACAGGTGCACATGTAAGACCTTGAACTGGAAAAATCCCAACAGGCAGTTGAATGTGGTCTTTCACTCATCCCCCTCCCTGATTCTCACACGGGAGTAGGCGTCTCTCAAGTCCAGTTTGGGGGATATTTTGCCTTTGGCTAAATTGGCTAGCATGTCTTTCATCTGGGGCAGGGCATAGATATTTTCCATGCAAACAGCATTTAAACCCCTATAATCCATGCATAGACAAAGTGTCCCATCTTTCCGGTTAAATAAATCCATGGGCAAGGTTTTTGTCAATAAACAGTTGCTGTTCCTCTAACTCCCTTGGGCGTCATCGAATACAATTGTCAGCCTCCACTTCTATATTGCTTGCTTGCTACAGCTGCCATTGTAATGGGGGGAGGGGGGAGCTGTCTGGGCAGTTGGGAGGGGGGAAGCGAGCTGGTGGAGATGTCTTGTAACAGGAAGTGAATTGGAGAAAGTTTTCCTCAGCACTTTCTCTGCAGCTGGGAGGTGTGCTGATAACCAATCAAGGTCAACCATCCTGGCACACCAGAAGGATGGAGCCATCTGAAGCTGCATCCCACATGACACCTTGGGGGGATGTGGATTGGATAATCCTGTCTGGATCCTTGGGGGGAGGGTTTTGGGGATGCTTTCTATATGTGATTTTCGCGCCTATTGCCTCAGACCTTGCTTTTCTTTGGTTGCATTCAGTTCATACTCAGTAAAAGTACCTTTCTCTATGAAAATGGAGTCGGGGGTTTTCTTTCTTGAATTGTGAAAGGAGACATACCTGACAACAATTTTGGCTTGGGCAATTTTGCCCTGGGAAGGATTTTTATGGCACAGTTTGTTGGTTGGTGAAGGGTGGGGGGAGTGTTCTTCTTAGGTCCCAGTATTTTTGGGGGATAGCAGGGAGGCCTCTCTCTCATCTCTGCACTACTGCCCAGATTTTCCACCATGGGGAGGTAGTTTTCCGGACTTCACTCAGTGAGCCTCCTGGCCATGCTTGAAGCAGGCGGTGGAGCATGGCTACAGGTTTTGTGGTTTCTCTGCCTCTCTCTTTTTTTTTTTATTGAAAAAGTTTTAACAATACAAATTTTCCCCCCTTTTCCCCCCCTCCCTAACCACAGAATGTAGAATACATATAAAAAGAATATATAAATCCTTCCCATCCCCACCCTAACCCTCCCCCTCCTCCCTCTTCCCTCCCCCCCTTGACTTCCATTATATGCAATATTAATATTCCCAAACAATATATATGTTATTCAAACTTCCATATCTTTTTCCTGTATTTACTAACATATTAACATAGTCATCTCAGCTAAAAGCGATATAATATTTTCTAGTCTGATACTTATTCTGTACATACTCAATCCATAATTTCCATTCCTGTATATACTTCTCATGCGTCTGATCTTTTAAAAAAGCTGAAACCTTTGCCATTTCTGCAAATCCAGCCATCTTCTGGGTCCATTCATCAACCGTCGGTAAAACATCACTCTTCCAATGTTGGGCAATCAACAACCTAGCTGCTGTCACCATATACAAAATCAATTTAGTTTCACCCAATGTAGAGTCTTTAACTATACCCAATAAAAAAAATTGCGGAGAGAATTGTATTTTTTTCTTTAAAACATTTTGCATAACCCACCAGATTTTTATCCAAAAAGCCCTCACTTTCCTGCAAGTCCACCAAATGTGATAATATGTAGCATCTAAACAATCACATCTCCAACATTTTGGCTGCATATTAGGGTACATGGACGACAATTTCTTGGGGTCTAAATGCCATCTATAAAACATTTTATAAAAATTTTCTCGTAAGTTTTGTGACTGTGTAAATTTAACGTTCTGAACCCATATTTTTTCCCATGTTTCCAACATAACTGGTTGAGAGAAATTTTGTGCCCATTTAATCATACAATCTTTAACTAGCTCATTTTCTGAGTCTCTTTCTAACAAAACATTATAAACTCTCTTAATATGCATTGGACCTGTCCGCTTCATCTGTTCAACCAATTCTACTTCATATTCCATTAAACCAGTTTGTTGATCTTCTTTCCATCTCATCTGTAATTGATTGTACTGCAACCAAGTCAACGATTTCCCTTCTTCCAACAGCATATCCAAAGTCTTCAATCGCCACCTGCCCTCTTCAAAATAAAGTAACTCTTTATATAAAAACCCCCCGAGTGACTTAATATTTGTATTCCACATGGTATCAGCGAGATCCAGCCAAAACGGAATCTTATAATCCCAGTTAGTTCGGTGCCTTCTCCAGACTCTCAGCAAGGCATTTCTAAGTAAATGACTGTTAAACACTTTATCCACTTTGGTATCATAAAATAAGTATGCATGCCAACCCCAGACCAGGTCATGACTTTCTATATTCAACAAATCAGTCTTAGTTTTCCCAAACCAATCACTTAATTGTATCAATGCAGTTGCTTCATAATATAGTCGAAGGTTTGGGAGTTTAAGACCACCTCTCTCACGAATATCTTGCATTATTTTCAATTTAACTCTTGGCTTTTTATCATTCCAAATGAATTTGTTCAGTCCTTTTTGCCATTCTAGCAATGGTTTGTCTGATTTAAGCACCGGTATCATTTGAAATAAAAAGATCAATCTAGGTAAAACATTCATCTTTACTGCTGATATTCTTCCAAGCAGTGATAACTGCAGTTTCTTCCAGTTTTGCATATCTTTTTGTATCTTTTGCCACAGAACCTCATAGTTATTTTGAAACAGTTTAGCATTGGAGTCTGTGATTTGTACTCCTAAATATTTGACCTTTGAAACAGTCTCGAAGCCTGCCATTCTTTCCAGTTCCTTTTTTTTGCTCTCTGTCAGATTTTTAACAATCATTTTAGTTTTCTTCTGATTCAACCTGAAACCAGATACCATGCCATAATCTTCTATAATATTTTTCATCTGGATTATTGAATTCATGGGTTGTGATAGGGTAACAACCAGGTCATCTGCAAATGCCTTAGTTCTATAGTCCTTTTGCCTTATAACTATTCCAGTCAAGGAATTCGAATCCCGTATTGCATTAAGTAAGACTTCTAAAGTTAAAATAAATAGTAACGGGGATAATGGACAACCTTGTCTGGTGCCTTTTTGTATGTTAAAGTTCGATGTTAAGGATCCATTAATAATAAGTTGTGCATGTTGCTCTTGATAGATTGCACCAATCGCTTGTATAAACCGCTCCCCCAAATCCATTTTTTCCAAAGTCTTAATTATAAAGTTCCAATTCACTCGATCAAAGGCTTTTTCCGCATCCAAAAAAACCAGCACTGCAGAGATCTGTTTATTCTTATCTAGATAGTCCATTAGGTCTATAACTTGCCTAACATTCTCCTTCATATATCTGCCTTCAATAAATCCTGCTTGGTCATGATGAATTATCTTTTGAATAACTGGCATCAATCTGTTGGCTAGTACTTTTGCAAAGATTTTATAGTCTGTATTTAATAGAGATATTGGTCTATAATTTTCTGGTTTCTTAGGACCTGATTCTTCTTTCGGAATCAATGAAACAAAGGCTGTTTTCCATGAGGAAGGTATCTTACCTCCTAGTTGTATATTACAAAATAAATCTTTAAGATGCTCAATCATTTCTTCTTGTAAAGTTTTATAATAAATTGCAGTTAAGCCATCCGTCCCTGGAGCTTTAGCTGTTTTTAATTGTTTTATAGCAAAACTGATCTCCTCCACTGTTATCAATTGTTCCAAATTTTTCTTTTGGCTCATTGAAATTTTTGAAACTCTCTTGTTTTCCAAATATTCATCTATGGTAATATTCTGTATGTCATCTTTAGCATATAACTTAGTATAATATTCCAAAAAGGCTTTTTTAATTAGATCTTGTTGATAAACTTCTTTATCAGCATATTCAATACTATCAATAATTCGTGTCGATGCTTGCTTCCTCAAAGTGTACGCCAACCACCTGCCCGGTTTGTTAGCATTGGAAAAATTATTATGCTTTGCAAATTGTAAGTTAGTTGCCATTTGATCTGCTATAAGCATTTGAAATTGATCCTTCAGAAGTTTTATAGCCATTTGCAATTTTCCATCTGTTGGTTTTTGTATCAATTGTTGTTCTTTCTTTTTTATCTCAGATTCCAATTGTAGTCTTTTCTTCTGCTGACTCTGCCTGTGTTTAGAATTCATTTGAATTAGTACTCCCCGCATATATGCTTTAGCTGCATCCCAAACTATTTCAATAGGGGTACCTTTGTTCAGGTTAAATTTAAAAAACTCCTTTAAATGCTTTTTGAGTTCAATTATATTCTTTTCATATCTAAATAGATTCTCATTTACTCTCCAGGATCTTCTTTCTCTTTTAGCCATCTCGATTTCCATCCAGACCGGACTGTGGTCAGTCAAAGTCCTAGGAAATATCTTTATTTTCTTTACTTTAGAGAGTAGATTAGAAGTTAAGAGAAAAAAGTCTATTCTGGAAAAGGATTTGTGCCTGTCTGAGTAAAAGGTAAAATCCAGTTCATTTGGGTTTCGAATTCTCCAAATATCTTTCAATTCCAAATCCTCTTTCAGTTCAAAAAAAGCTTGTGGTAATTTATTCCCTATTTTGGCCGTGGTTTTTTTATCCAATCTAGGTTGGATTACTCCATTCCAATCGCCAATTATTATAATGTTTGAGTAGTCCCAATCCAGAATTTTTAAATGAAGTAGCTTGTAAAAAGTTTCCTGCTGTTGATTTGGGGCATATATTCCGACCAACAAAATTGGTCCAACATCTGTAATAACTTCAACTGCAATATATCTTCCATCTTTATCTGCTTCTATAATTTTTGCTACAAGTTTCTTATTTATATATATCACCACTCCATTCTTCTTTTCCTGATTTGAAGCAACAAATTGCATTCCCAATTTTGAATTTATCAAGTATTTCTGATCTTGCAATTTTACATGAGTCTCCTGTAAACAGATAACATCATTATGAAATTGTCTCAAATAGTGAAATATCTTCCTTCTTTTTTGCGGAGAATTCAATCCGTTTACATTCCAAGACAAAAATTTAAGTGCCATTTGACCCTGTCTGAAGTTTTGAGAGCAATTGTTGAAGATTCTCTCCTACAGTAGGAATCTTCGGTTTAGCTCCTCCCATGACTTCAGCTTGCTGTTTATCTTTGGTTCTTTTCTCACGCTGTGGCTTACTATATTCTTGCTGCTGTTGCTTCATTTGTTTAGACATTGCTCTGGTTATGCGTTGCTCTTCCACTTTAGATGTTGTTACTTCCAAAGCCATCGCCTCCTCTGTGATAGTTTTAGACATTTCTTCCAAAGGAGAAGCTTCGAATGGTGCAAAAGGATCAACCACAACACCACCTACTGCTCCCATTAATTCTCTTGCCTCCCTTTGCGACTGCCTTATTTGTGCTTCTGTTTCTTGATCAATCTCGGCTTGTAGTTGAGCTTCTTTATCTATTGGTGAAGATGTGCGTGGAGGAGGAGAACCCGCTTTCAAAACATTGTAATAAAATTCTTCTGCTTTTTCAATAGTATTAAGGCGGTATCTCACTCCTCGCAGCCTGAGTATTATACCTATTGGGGCATCCCACCTAAATTGTATGTTCTGTCTTTTCAATTCTGTCACCAAAAATCCAAAATCCTTTCTATCTCTTAACATTTTAGGCGGTAGTTCTTTAAAAACTCCAATCTCACTTCCATCAACTTGAACTGTTGTAACAAAAGAGTTTTGCAAAATTTCATTTCTCATTCTTCTATCTGTAAAATATATAACCACATCTCTAGGCAGTTGTCTTTGTACCGCCACACGAGAATTAACTCTGTAGACCTTGTCCATCTTGCACAAAACCAGATCTGGTTCCACTTTCAACATAACTGCCAAAGCCTCTGCACAAATTTTCCTAAGATCTTCCCTGGTGTTCTCTTTAACACCTCTCAATCTGATAGCATATTCCATTGATCGAAATTGCATCATAGTAATCTCATTTTGCATTTTTTGTGTAACTTCTTCAATTTCTATAATTTTTGAGTCAGAAGCTCTGAATTTAGTCTCCATCTCTGAGGCAAGATTGTCCACTTTTTTATCAATCTGCAGCGCTACCTCAGACAGGCCTTTAACCACTGTTTGAATATCTTGTTTAAGTGAGTCATATTTCTCTTGAAACATTCCTTTAACCTCCTTCTCTGATCTTTGAATTTCTTTAATAATAATATCATATTGGCTTTCTTCCTTTGTCTGAGATTGCAACTGCGCTGTTTGAGGCTGCTTCTGTTTATGTGTGGGGGAGCCCCCCCCTGGTTGCTTTGTTGCCATTTTACCTCTTAAAGATCTTCCTATTCCACAGACTCTAACAACTTTTCCCAAAAAGTTCTCCAGATTCAATCAGGTCTATAAAAGTCAATTGGTATTTTTATTTTATGTTATTTTGTTTTTTGGATACTTCTGCCGCTTCCAGCCGGATTTGTTACTTTAAAATGTAGCCGGATACAGTAATCAAATTACTTTCGCTTTCAGCTCTCTCAACTAAGAGCAGGCGCCATTTTTTTTTCCTCCCCTTTCCTCAAAGCCAAATTACTTTCACTTTAAAAACTCTTTAAAATAGTCCAAAAAGCTTCCAATACTTGCTGTTTAGTGAGAAGTTTGAAATCTTCCTTATTTTTCGTTATTATTAGTAATGCTGCCGCGCTGTCTTGTTCTGCTTTAAAGCAGAGTTTCCCAGTCGTCCGGAGCTTCAGCGGGGTGAATAGGGAGTCCCACCCTGTTAACTCCCCAGAAGCAAGAAAAGCTTTCTGGGGGTCTCACAGGGGACTCTACCTGCAGCCGCCGGCTCTCCTCACAAACCCTTTGCGGTCTCGGAGTTTTTCGAGCCGTTTCAATTGCCGAAACGGCTCTTTTATGGGCGTTCGGGCTGGCGGTCTTCAAAGGACCGTCTGCAACAGCTGACGGCAACAGCAGAAGTGATAGCAGGGAGGCCTCTCTCTCATCTCTGCACTACTGCCCAGATTTTCCACCATGGGGAGGTAGTTTTCCGGACTTCACTCAGTGAGCCTCCTGGCCATGCTTGAAGCAGGCGGTGGAGCATGGCTACAGGTTTTGTGGTTTCTCTGCCTCTCTCTTTTCTGGGGCTGGTTTCTTCCACAGCCAGACATTCAGCCCATCTTTGAAGCAATTAATGAGAATATCTTCTGGCCAGCCACTGAATCGACACAGAATTCCTGTGTATTCTGCCACCACTCTGCTGCCTTGGCACATGGTCTTAATGCAGTCCCTCACTTTGCGGTCAACTAGGGGGTCTTCAAATCCCCAACCAAATGCTGGCAAAAGGGAGGGGCGCTGCTCGAAGACGTGCTCCCCAGCTGTCAGGCATTCGCTAATGAGACTAATGAGGGTGGGGTGAAGGGGTGTGATAAAAGGCACTACGAGGCGAACACTCGTAGCATCAACTTTGAAACATTTGAAGCTCAGCATTTTCCCAGAACTCACAACGGCATTAAACCAACATTGTTAATCCATTCGGATGTGTCCTGTTGTGTTTTCTTGCTGCTTTCGTATTGTGCAGGAGAAGGAGCTGAGACTCCTTCTTTTGCTATCTGGAGCTCTGTTATCGGCTGCAGATGCCTTCTGGCAGGCATCTGAAGGTGAAAAAGTGGCTGGGGTGATGCATGCAAGTGGTGGCAAGTGGCCACAGAAGAAGTGGGCCAGCAGCAGGCTCCTGCTGGGCGGGGCTGTCGGTGCCACCGCCACAAGGTGGGTCAATAATTAAAACCCTCCAAAAAGAAGGCCTAGTCATTTTTTGAGGGGTCAAAAGAAAATAAGATCCGGCCTTCTTTTTGGAGAAATACGGTAGTGGAAAACACATATCACAAGTAGATTTGCACAGCATTGGTAAGCTTTGGAACCCTGTTATGTTTTGAGACTGCCTTATCTGTATTTCCTTGTAAAATACATGGAAAAATTGCATTAGACTGGAAATACATGGTAATTAAAAATGTCACTATGAGCAATTGTTCTTCAACTGCTTTCCATGGAACTGCTACTACTTCAATATTCCAATAATCTGACTCCAAAAAATTTAGAAATTGTAATTTATTCCTGTCTTGAAATTGGCTGCAACCTGTTTTTAAATGTTCACAATCCGTTAATCTTTTATTCAAATTTGTTACAATGTTTTCTAAAAGTCTTTCCTGAGGAAGCCCAACAAATTGATGATTTTCTACAAATTTTATATTTTTGAATGTTTCTGAAGTAATTCATTCATCAACAGGCAATCTAGCGGGTGAATTTACTTTCAGTTCCTCACGGGGGAGTAATTTTATCGATTTTGTGCTGGTTTCCCAGCTACTAAGACAGGCAGTCCATGTCTTTTTTGTGGACTGCCTCACGGAGAGTGACCACTACCCCCTGGTTACAATCATTGGGCTCTTTTCAAATATACATCTGCTTAGGGGCCCCCTGAACTGGATAAGTTCAGACAGGATGATTGAGTCAGGTCTTGAGGGTGTTATCTGGGAGGAGTTTGATCCTGTGGCTCCCGAGGACGTGGACAGGATTCTGGGACGGCTGAACGTGACCACATGTTTATTGGACCTGTGTCCCTCCTGGTTGTTGCTGGCTTCCTGGGAGGTTACACGAGGCTGGCTCCAGAGGATTATTTTTTGTTTTTTATTAAAAAGTTCTAAAAAGAATACAAACATTTTCTCCCCCCCTCCCTGCCCCCTCCCTCACCCATCCCCTCCCCCATTCCCACCCTCTTATCCCTCCTCCCTCCCCTTCCCTTTCCCCCCTCCCCCCTCCCCCCCAGACTTCCCAAAACAAACACAGGGTATAACATTTCCCCAACATTAAGCTAAAATATGCTAACATTGTATTAAGTTCCAATTATCTCTAAATCTTTAAGTCCTATAACTCTAAACATTATAAACCCACACTAACAACTATCAGCTAGATTACATATTTCATTCATATGGTATTTGAAGCTTCTTAGTCCGATACTTATTTTGAATATAGTCAATCCATCTTCTCCATTCCAACAAATATCTTTCATTTGAATAGTCTTTCAAATATGCAGAATTTTTTGCCATTTCAGCCAAGTGTACCACTTTTAATGTCCATTCCTCAATGGTTGGTAGATCTTCCTTCTTCCAGTACTGTGCCACTAGTAACCTAGCAGCAGTTATTAAATTTAAAATCAACTTAGTTTCTATAACCATACAATCCGTTACAATTCCCAACAGAAAAAACTGTGGCTAAAATTTAATCTTTTTCTTTAAAATATTCTGGATAATCCACCATATTTTAATTCAGAAAGCCTTAATTTTTTTACACGTCCACCATATATGATAATACGTAGCATCCTGACAGTCACATCTCCAGCATCTAGGTTGTACATTTGGATACATACCAGCTAATTTTTTGGGGTCTAGATGCCACCTGTAAAATATTTTATAAAAGTTCTCTCTTAGGTTCTGCGCTTGTGTAAATCTTACATTTCTAACCCATATATTTTCCCATGTTTCCATTGTTATTACTTCACCTATATTTTGTGGCCATTTTATCATACAGTCCTTAACTAAATCTGTTTCTGAATCTATTTCCACAAGGGCGTTATACAACCTTTTTATGTGCATTTGGCTCTTATCTCTTATTTGTTTAATCAAATTCTCCTCCTGCTGCAAAATATCTACTTTTTGATCTGTTCCCCATCTGGCCTGCAGCTGACCATACTGAAACCAAGTCTTAACTCTTACTCTTTCTTCTTTTAATTGTTGAATAAATTTTAGTTGAAATCTATTTCCTTCCTTATACAAGAGTTCCTTATAAGTAGTCTCATCTTGTTTTTGTTCTACACTTATATTCTCTATCGCGTGTCTGGATACTGTCCAAATTGGTAATTTATCATTTAATTTATATTGATATTTTTTCCAGACACGCAATAAAGCATTTCTTAGTAAAAGACTCTTAAAGGTACTATCTACTTTTTTATTATACACTAAATAAGCATGCCAGCCATAGACCAGACCATATCCTTCTATGTTCAATATCCTTTCCTCTGTTAAATTTACCCAATCACTAACTGCCGAGAGAGCAGCTGCTTCATAGTACAATCCTAAATTAGGCATTTTAAGACCCCCTCTTTCTCGAGAATCTTGCATTATTTTCTGCTTTACTCGTGGCTTCTTTCCTGCCCAAACAAAGGTATTTATACCTTTTTGCCATTCCTTCAGATTTTTATCATTTTTAAGTATGGGTATCGTCTGAAACAGAAATAAAAACCTTAGTAAAACATTCATCTTTACTGCAGCTATCCTTCCCAGCAGAGATAATTGTATTTTTTTCCAGCTTTCCATCTCTGTCTGAATTTTTTGTCACAATGGTTCATAATTATACTGATATAATTTCATATTCACACTTGAAATATTAATCCCTAAGTATTTAACCTTATTCACCACTTCAAATCCTGTAACCCTTTCCATCTCTTCCTTTTGGGTCCTCGTCATATTTTTAGCTATTATCTTTGTTTGGCTGCATTTAGTTTGAAACCAGATACTTGTCCATATACCTTAATTAAGTCCTTCAATACAGTAACAGACTGTGCCGGTTGGATTAAGGTAACAATCAAGTCATCTGCAAATGCCCGTACTTTATACTCAGACTGTCTTATTTTAATTCCCATTATCTCATCCAACCCCCGAATTTTATTCAGCAATATTTCCAATGACAAAATAAATAACAATGGAGACAAAGGACAACCTTGCCTTGTACCTTTTTCTATTTTAAAATTATCAGTTAAGCCTCCATTAATTATTATTCACGCTGTTTGTTCCTGATATATTGCATTAATAGATTTCATACAATGTTCTCCAAATTGCATCCTTTCCATTAATTTCAGTAAAAATTGCCAATTCAGATGATCAAACGCTTTCTCTGCATCTAGAAATATTAGCACCGCAGGGACTTGGTTGTTCCTCCTCAAATATTCTAATACATTAACAATATGTCTTATATTACCCTTCATTTGTCTACCACTTATAAAACCTGTTTGGTCATGATGTATCACTTGTTGCATAACTGTCATTAATCTGTTTGTTAAAACTTCAGCAAAAATCTTATAAGGTCTGCAATTTTTAGGATCTGTGTGGTCTTGACCTTCTTTAGGAATTAAAGAAATAAAAGCTGTTTTCCACAATGGTGGTACCCCACCTCCTTGTTGTATATTATTAAATAATTCCTTCAGTGGTTCAACCATTTCCTCCTGTAAATATTTGTAATAGACAGTCGACAACCCATCTGTCCCAGGTGATTTACCCACTTTCAATTGTTTAATTGCAAACAAAATCTCCTCTAAAGTTATCAATTGATTTAAACTATCCCTCTGATCCTGTGTTAATATATGAACATCCTCCCTTTGTAAATATCTATCTATATCTGCCTCTTCTATTTTATCAGCCATATACAATCTTGAATAAAATTCTAAAAAGGACTTATGAATCAACTCTTGCTGGTAAACCTCTTTCCCTTTATATTTTATTTTCTCTATTATCCTCAAATTCTGTTTTTTTCATAACAAATAGGCTAACCACTTTCCAGGTTTATTTGCATTACAAAAATTATTATGTTTGGCATATTGTAAACTAGTCGCGGCTTGATCAGCCAACAACATGTTAAATTGCCCTTTCAGTAAATTAATTGCCTCTTTAATTTTTTTATCTATGGGGTTCATTATCAAAGCTTGTTCTTTTTTCTTTATCTCATCTTCCAGTAACTTTCGTTTTTCCCCTTGCCTCTTTCTAAATTTATTATTCAAATAAATCAAAATACCTCTCATATATGCCTTACTCGCATCCCAGACCATTTCAATAGGGGTACCTTTTTGCATATCTATAACAAAAAATTCTTTCATAAACCTCTTACACTCTTTTACATTTTCCTGATATCTAAACAAATTTTCATTTAACCTCCATGACCTCTTAGGTCCCCTTCCATAGTCCAATTCTACCCAAACTGGACTATGATCTGTTAGTGTTCTGGAGCAAATCTTCATATTCTTCATCCTAGGAGAAAGATCATTAGTAGTTAAAATAAAATCAATCCTTGAAAAGGATTGGTGTCTATCCGAAAAAAAAGTAAAATCTTTTTCTGTTGGATTTCTTTCCTGCCAAATATCTTTCAACTTCCAATCTTCCATCATCTCGAAAAAGGATTTTGGCAATCTTGCTCTCAATGTTTGATTTTGTTTAGGGCCTCTCTTATCTTTTTAACATCTAAAACTCCATTCCAGTCACCAAGTAAAATACATATTTTATAATTCCACTGGATCAGCTTTGAATGTAAAAGTTTATAAAAATCTTGTTGTTGTTGATTTGGTGCATAAATTCCAATTAAAAGTAATTTTTCTCCTTTTACTATAAGTTCAATTGCTAGAAATCTTCCTTGATCATCTGCTTCAATTAATTTTGCAATTAAATCTTTTTTCAAATATATAACTATACTATTTTTCTTCTCTGGTGCTGCTGCAACATAATGTACACCTAATCTTGTATTTATTAAATATTTTTGATCTTGTATTCTAATATGAATCTCTTGTAAGCAAATTACATCATTTTTGAATTGTTTAAGATAATGAAATATTTTCCTTCTTTTCTGCGCTGAATTCAAACCATTAACGTTCCAGGTCAGGAACCTAGTTCCCATCTTTAAATCTCCGAAGTTTTTGGAGCACTTCTTGATGGTCTTTCTTGCTTTGACCTTTAGGTCTGGTTCCTCCCACAACTTCTGTTTTAGTAGTTTCCTGAGTTTCCATCTGTAATTGTTGCAATCTTAAATCTTCCTTACGTTTGGCTGTAGCAGCTCTTGTCTGTCTTTGATCCTTTGGCTCTTCTGTAATATCAATTAACTGTATTTGAAGAAGATCTTCTTGGCTAGCCGACCCTCCCCCTTGAGCGATAGCCAATAATTCTTCTCTTTCTCCTTTTCTTCCCCCCTTGCTTCTTTCTTACTTTTAGCTTCCGGTGATTTTGGTGGTCCAGCCTTTAAAACCTTGGTATAAAAATCTCTGGCTTTCCATATAGTATTAAGCTGGTGTCTTTCTCCTGAGTAGTTCACCACTATTCCAGCTGGGACCTCCCATCTGTATTGTATCTGACGATTTCTCACTTCATCCACCAGAAAGGAATACTCCCTTCTGGCTCTCAACATTTTTGGGGGGATTTCTTTCATTGTCATTACCTCTTGACCTTCAACTTGAAGCTTGTTTTTAAAAGTAGCCTGTAAAATCTCATTATGAAGTCTCCTTGTAGTAAAATAAATCACAATATCCCTTGGTAGATTTTTCTGTCTAGCCACCCACGAATTGACTCTGTAAATTTTGTTGACCTGCCAGCCAATTTCGACTTTCTATTCCCCCAATGCTTGTGCCAATGCCTCCACCAACATCTCTCCCAAATTTTCTTGTTTGTTCTCTTTCACCCCTCTTATTCTCACAGCAAATTCCATATCCCTATATTAAATCATCGTAACATTTTCTGCCCTTTCAATTTTTTCCTGGGCCAAGCCCAATTTATTGTCCAGAATTTCAGGAGACTATTTAATCTCTTCAACCTTGTCATCCAAAATTTCAATATGTCCTGCCAAACCTTGAAATGCCATAAGAATATCCTCCCTAATTTCCTGATTCCTAACTGAAATCTCCTCTGAGACCGTTTGAATCTTCTCATCAAACACAGTAATAAGTTTATCCGGTGTGATTTTTAAGGCTTGTTGTAACATTTCTAATGTTAAGATCTGTGGCTCTGTTGGGGGAACAAGAACTTGCAATCTTGATGTATGAGCTGGAGAGCTACCAGTACTCCCAGACCCCTTAGTAGGAACAGTTTTTACAGGTTTTGAGGCCATCTTCCAAAATGGGCTGATCTCCCCCTCCCTCTTTGCCTGTCTGCAGCCAAAAGAGAAGGGGAAAAATTCCAAAAAGATCAAAAAAAGAAAAGTCCTTGTTCCTTTTTCATTTAACTTAATTTGCTACTTAGAAAATCCTCTTTCTTGCATTAAAACATTACTTTCTTGCCATTACAAAGTCTCTTTCCCACAAAGGAAAAAAAAGAGGCTTAGTCAAACTTTTCTTAACTTTCACTTTCCACACCACTCAGACCTCAATCGCCATTTTGTTTCCACTGTTAATTAGTACTTCCGAAGGAGGCAATAAACAATTGGAGTTAAGTGTGAAATACTTGCAGTCTTGTTTCTCCTGGCTCGCTTGTCTGCTGCTGTTTTATTTCTTTAAATCAATCCCCCCCAAAAAGGCAGAAGTGGTCGTGGCATTTGGCTCTGCTGCAGTAGAATCATCCTGGGTCCGAAGCTGCTTGGCAGGTTTCTAGGGAGCTCTCACACTTCAGGCCCCAGAGTTTCCCCTGGGGCACTTGGAAAGCTCTACCTTCCCCTGCCTGCTCTTGCCTCTCCTCTTTGCCTGGGGAGAGACTTTTCAAGCCTCCCAACAGCGCTTAACAGCTGTTCGGGGGCTTTTACGGAACCAAGGAGCGGGCGCTCACACTCGAGCGCCTTCAAAGCGATCGCGGCACCACCAGAAGTCCTCTGGTTCCAGAGGATTATTAACGCTTCTTTGAGTGAGGGTGTCCTGCTGGCCGCCTTGAAAGAAGCGGTGGTGAGGCCACTCCTCAAGAAGCCCTCTCTGGATCCGGCTGTTTTGGCTAATTATCGTCCAGTCTCCAACCTTCGTTTTATTGCGAAGGTTGTTGAGAGTGTGGTGGCGCAGCAGCTTCCACAGTACCTGGATGAAGCTGTCTATCTAGATCCACTCCAGTCCGGCTTCAGGCCTGGGCACAGCACGGAAACGGCATTGGTCCCGTTGGTGGATGCTCTGTGGAGGGCTCAGGATAGGGGTTGCTCCTCTATCCTGGTCCTGTTAGATCTCTCAGTGGCTTTTGATACCATCGACCATGGTATCATGTTGCGCCGGTTGGAGGAGTTTGGGATGGGGGACATAGTTTTGTGGTGGTTCTCCTCCTATCTCTCTGACCGGTCGCAATCTATGTTGGCAGGGGGGCAGTGGTTGACCCCGAGGCGCCTTGTTCGTGGGGTGTTGCAGGGGTCGGTCCTCTCACCCCTCCTGTTCAACATTTATGTAAAGCCACTGGGTGAGATCATCCGTGGCTTTGGGGCGGAGTTCCATCAGTACACTGATGACACCCAGCTGTACATCTCCACCCCAGACCACACCAATGATGCCCTTGAAGTGATGTCCCGGTGCCTGGAGGCCATGCGGGCCTAGATGTGGAGAAACAGGCTCCGACTCAACCCTTCCAAGACCGAGTGGCTGTGGCTTCCAGCATCCCGATATAGCCAGCTGGTGCCATCGCTGGTTATTGTGGGTGAGTCATTGGCCCCCACAGAGAGGGCTTGCAACTTGGGCGCCCTTTTGGATGCATGGCTATCTTTAGAAGAGCATATGATGGCGATGGCCAGGGGGCTTTTTATCAGGTTCGCCTGATACGCCAGTTGCGTCCCTTTCTGGATCAGGACTCCTTACGCAAAGTCACTCAAGCACTCGTCACTTCCTGCCTGGACTACTGTAATGCTTTCTACATGGGGCTCCCCCTGGGGTGCACCTGGAAGCTCCAGCTGGTCCAGAATGTGGCCATGTGGGGGATTATGGGAGCGACAGGGCACTCCCATGTGACACCTCTCCTGCATGAGCTGCACTGGCTCCCGTTGGTCTTCGGGGTGCATTTCAAGGTGTTGGTGACTACCTTTAAAGCACTCCATGGCTTAGGGCCTGGATATCTACGAGACCGCCTTCTGCCGCCAATAGCCTCCCACTGGCCAGTATGCTCGCACAGAGAGGGCCTCCTCAGGGTGCCATTGGCCAGACAATGTCAGTGTCAGGGCCTCCTCAGGGTGCCCTCGGCCAGTGACGCCCAGGGGGAGAGCCTTCTCTGTGGCGGCACCTGCCTCTGGAACGACCTACCCCCAGAGATACGTACGATACCAGATCTCCGGACTTTTCGTCGAGCCCTTAAAATTCACTTATTTCATCTAGCTGGGCTGGCTTGATCCCATCTTTTGGTTTTAATTCATAATTGATTTTAATTGGGGTGTTTTAAATTGTGGGCCAAAATTATTTAATATTTTTTAAATTATTTTAAATTTTGTATGCTATGTTTTAACTTGGCTGTTCACCGCCCTGAGTCCTGCTGGAGAAGGGCGGTATAAAAATCAAATAAATAAATAAATAAATACTGGATCCCCATGTGGCCTTGTATGCAAGGAGGATCAAATGGTCTTCCAAGACTGAAAGAAAGTCCCACTCTCTTTTATCATCTCCGGAGTGTCTTAGCCTATACAATCAGGCCCTAACATGCAGTGACTCACAGGCAATCTCGTCCTTCGAATCACTAATTAACAGTGTCCAAAGGGAGCTGGGAGCTGACCATAGGCCAAGTGGCCCATATCATCCAAGAAACAATCCCTGGTTTGATGAAGAATGTCTGCTGCTTAGGAACAAGATTAGTCAGGTTTACCTGCTTTATCGTAATTGAGGGGATAAACGCCCACCTGAGGACTATTATCGTCTGAAGCAGGAGTACAAAGGATTAATTGTTAAGAAAAAGAGGGCTAAAGAAAATGAGAAGTGGGATCTACTTTTCCTCCCCATCCAGCAGAAGAACACTTGACAGCTCATTGCCTAGTCATCAAGAACTCCCTCTCTGTTGTATCTCCAACAGAAATTGGGAAAACCATTTTGGGTCAATCTTCCAGGCTTCATTAGTCATGACCAGACTTGGACCACAACTGCCCCCTGCAATTCTGGACTGGCATCCCGTGACTCATGCTGAGATTAATGAATTTATCTCTGAACTCAAGTCAGGCAAAGCCCCTGGCCCTGATGCTATACCCCCTGATTTGCTAAATTCTAATCCCAAGTGGTGGATTCCTCTTTTAGCAACACTCTTCACCCACATTAATACCTCTGGCAGGATCCCGACCTCTTGGAGTCTAGTAATCATTGTTCCTGTTTTTAAATGAGGAAATAGGAACAACCCAGCCAATTATCATCCTATAAGTCTGCTCTCCACCATTGGAAAATTGTATGCTAAGTATCTCCAACGCAGACTCCTCACCTGGGTCGAGGAATCTAACATCATTGGTGCTGAACAGATTGGGTTTAAAGCGGGCTGTGCCACATTGGACCACTGCTTTGTCCTAGCGCACCTGGTTGATAAATACACCACCATACCAGGTGGTAAACTTTTTACTGCTTTTATTGATCTAAAGGCAGCATTTGATTCAATCCCAAGGGAATTGTTGTGGTCAAAATTGCTCAAAAGTTCCATTGATAGACGTCTTCTGTTCTTAATTAGATCCCTACATAATCAGACTTTTAATCAGGTCAGGTGCGGTTTGCAGGGAGAACTCTCAAATCCTATCCCGATAAAGAGCGGAGTAAGGCAGGGCTGTATCCTGGCTCCTCTTCTGTTTAACTTATTTGGCCTCTTACTGAATCCCACGCCCCAAAGTTGTCAACTACGAAGATCCCGCTTCTCCTTTATGCTGACAATGCGGTCCTCCTATCATTGTCAAGGCTTGGTCTGAAAAAGCTACTTTCTGCATTTGGGTCCTACTGCGCTGAGAACCACTTGTCCATTGATTATGACAAATCAAAAGTATTGGTGTTCTCTAGAGCCCGGAAGCTATACAACTGGGCTATTGAGGGTAATGCGACACCTAGGGGGAGAGCCTTCTCTGTGGGGGCACCAGCCCTCTGGAATGAGCTGCCCCTAGAGGTTCATATGATCCCCGACCTGCGTACATTTCGCTGTACCCTGAAGATTCTTTTATTCCAACAAGCCGGGCTGGCCTAATAGGAATTTTTAAATTGGGTGTTTGTTAGTTTTTAATTTCGTGGGCCAAATTTTATATATTTGTTTTTAAATTGTTCTTAAATTTTGTGGTTTATATGTGTTTTAATATGGCTGTACACCACCCTGAGTCCTTTGGGAGAAGGGCGGTATAGAAGTTCAATAAAATCTAAATCTAAATCTAATGCTGTTAAGCAGGTTTTCCATTTTAAGTATTTAGGTATCCATTTTCAGAACACTGGTGCTTGGACTAAACATCGAACCCAGGTGCTGAATTCAGCCTCCTGTAGCCATCAGCAGATTCTAAGATTTTTCTATACCCAAGGAGGCCAGTTTATTCCTTCTGCTCTGCGTATTTACAAAGCCAAAACCTTGGCCCAAACTCTTTACGGAATTCCTATATGGATACGGGGCTTCAAGGAGTGTACTGAAAGAACTCAGGCTGTTTTTTAAAGGAAACTTTTGGGTCTCCCTCCCTGTGTTGGCTTTGCTCCGATGTATCTGGAATTGGGCATTAAATCAGTCGAATGCATGGCGTGGATTAACACCTTTAAATGGTGGTTTCGGGTGCTCTTTTTGACAGTCCCTGGTAGCTACTTTTCCCTGGTGTTAGCTGACTCCTATACTTCTCGATGGGAGAGGGAGTTGATGAAGAAACTCCACCTGCTAGGCTTTTCGGGGGATGCCCTGGGAGACTATGGCCTTAAGGATGCCCAATCTAGGGTAGTCCAATGGCTTGTGGACATAGACCTGCAATATCTAAGAGCTAGAGCTAATAAAACCTGCTCCCCTCTGATCTTCAGCCAATTTAACAATTATGGACTGAGGATGGCCTCATATTTTTATACTTTAACCATCCCTAAGTATAGAAGAGTCTTCTTCCTTGCTCGTTTCAAAGTCCTGCCCTCAGCATTGCTGGACAGACAATTTAAGAAGCTCCAGATAAGTGAGCGGTTATGCCCCTGTGATAGAGCTGAGGTTGAAACTGTGGAGCATGTTCTTTTATACTGCCTTATGTATAACACAGGCAGGACTAAATTACTGCCTCTCCTAGAAACAGATCTCTCTGGATCCAATGTTAGTAATTTGACCTTATATTGTTTAGGGGATGGCTCCTCATACATTACTTTTCAGGTTTCTAAATTTTTTAAAGAGCTGTAACTATTAGAGGAGAATGCTGTAGTTTCTCTCAGTCAAGGCTGAGTGACCACACATCAGTCAGTCTGGCTTTGCCACCATTTCTTTTCTAAAAAAAGCTTTCTGTGGTGACACCCAAAGGGGCAGCTTCATAGAGAGCCTTGTTTTATTTTTATTCCAACTCTTAGAATGGCACATCTAAATGGTTATTAAAATTGACATTAACTTTACTTTTATCATACCATAAAGTAGCTGTGCCATCCAAACCTTAATTCATGGACCTCTAATTTGAGTAACCTCTTATTCTGGAGACTCACCCATTCTTTTGCCCAGGTCAGGCAGCATGCATCAAAATACAATTTCATATCTGGTAGACCCAACCCCCCTCTCTTTCCTTAGCATATTGTAATAGCTTATATCTAATTCTTGGTTTTTCCCCTTGCTATATGAACTTAGAAATATATTTCTGCCATTGTTTAAATGGATTGTCAGTTGTGAGTATTGGTAATGTCTGAAATTAAAAAAAAATCATCTTTGGTAAAATATTCATCTTGATTACAAAGATTCTACCAATAGTGATGAATGCCATCCCATTTTTGTAAACCCTGTTTAATATCCCTCCAAAGAGGGACAGTTATTTTGAAATAGTTTTATGTTTGTATTTTTCAACATAACCCCTAAGTATTTCATCTTTTTCTCAACCCTAAAACCCATCTTTTTATTCAATATATAACTATCCTGAGAAGACATATTCTTAATCAACATTGTTGTTTTCTGTGTATTTATTTTGAAACCTGCCAAAGCTCCAAACTCAGTTTCCACATCAAATGTTCTATATTATTTTTTGGATCCTGTAGAAATGTAACCAGATCATCAGTGAAGGCTCTCAATTTATAAACTTCTTTCTTTATATTTATACCCCTGATTTTGTTATCCTGTCTGATACCTCTATTCAAGACTTCCAAAACCAAAATAAACAGCAAAGGGGACAAAGGGAAACCTTGTCTTGTACCCTTTTGAATTTTATATGAATTAGTTAAATCACCATTTATAACAATTTTTGCATTCTATGACGTGTAGATCGCTTTAATTCCTTGAATAAAAACTACCCCAAAGTCCATTTCTTCCAGCACCTTAAATATAAAACCCCAATTCAGGTTGTCAAAGGCCTTCTCTACATCTAAAAAAAATTAAGGCAGACTGTTTTTCATTATGATATTGTAAATATTCAATAATATTTAAGTCAGTTCTCACATTATCTCTTAGCAGTCTTTTCAGCAGAAAGCCTGTTTGGTCTTCATGTATATATACCTTCTTTAGTCTTTCTGCCAGGATAGCAAAGAGTTTATAGGTTTTTTTTTGTTTTTTTTTAAATTTGATTTATATGCCGCCCTTCTCCGGAGACTCAGGGCGGCTTACAATGCGCTAAGCAATAGCCTTCATACTTTTGTATATTTATACAAAGTCAGCTTATTGCCCCCACAAACTGGGTCCTCAATTTACCCACCTTAGAAAGGATGGAAGGCTGAGTCAACCTTGAGCCTGGTGAGATTCGAACCTGCAATAATTGCAGGCAGCTGGTGTTAATAACAGGGTGCTTTAGACCACTGTACTATCCAAGGCTCTTCAAATAGTCTTTATTTAGTAATGAAATTGGTCTATAATTCTTTGTCTTTGTAACATCTTGACACACCTTTGGGAGCAACACAACATTGGCTTCTTTCCATGTCTGAGGTATAGTTCCCTCCTGTAGTATATCATTTATTGTATCTTTTAGTGGTTAAAGAAGTTCATCCTCAAAACACTTACAGATTGTAAGACCATTTGAGCCTGGGGCTTTGCCTGGCCTCATTTTTTAATAGCTTCTGATATCTCAAAATCCATTATCAGATCATTCATAAGCTGTCTCTGGGTTTGTGATAGTTTAGGTAACTGTCGTTTTGAAAGGTATTCATCTATTTTTGATATATCAATGTTCTTAATACAAATTTGAACAAAAGTTATGAAAGGACTTTTTCATGAGTTCTTTACATTATTGCCTTCATAAATTTTTCCAATTATTGTCTTTTCTCTTTCTTTTCTTAATTTATATGCTAACCAATTGCCTAGTTTGTTAGCAAATTCAAAATGTCTATTTCGCATAGTTCAATTTTATTTCTATTTCCTGTACAGTTAACATAGCTTATTGTTGCCACAACACTTTAATATGATGTAGAATTTTAGTGTTCATAGGTGTCTTTTGAAACTGGATTTCTTTCTGTCTAATTTAATGCAATATCCTTTGCGTCTTTTCCTGGGATTTTTTCTTCTCTAAGCAATTGTACTGTATGAAATAGCCCCTTATAACTGCTTTACTAGCATCCCATTCTGTTGTTAAGCTTGTCCCTTTCCCCAAATTATTCTCAGAGTATTCCTGCAGTTTCTTTTTACAGTGTTTTACAATCCTTTCCTTTTGCAAGATAGCCTCGTTTAGTCTCCATTTGAAACTCGAACTCTTTCCTCTTAAAACCAAAAGCACCTGATTATGGTCTGAGAAAGGTTTAGGCAGAATGTCCACTTTCAGAATTTTATTTGCAAGATTTTTAGATAACCATATCATATCAATACTTGAAAAAGATTGATGTCTTTCAGAGAAGAAGGTATATTCTCTGGCATTTCCATTTTTAATCTCCATTTGTCTAATAATGCTAAATTGTCCGTCATCTCAAAACAAGTCTTAGATAATTTGCCCTGTAAGGGTTTGGTCCATCCCTTTGGTGGAAGTTCTATCCAAAGCTGGTGTAAACACTCCATTCCAGTCCCCCAACATAAACCAATTTCCATACAAGAAAGGCAGTAACTGATCCATTAAATAATTTTAAAAATGCTTCTATCCTCATTTGGCCTATACACACCCACCACTATTGATTTTATCCCATTAAGTTCTATTTCCACTGCTATAAATCTACCATGATAATCTGCTGTAAGTAGCTTAGGTTTAAATTGGAGTTTTATAAGTAAAACAACTCCATTAATATTTTTTACACCAGCTGATATAAATTCCTCTCCTAATGGTTTATTTATCAAATATTTCTTGTCTTGTCTTGAACTAGAACACCCCTTGGTAGCTTTCTCTTGGCAGTAAATCTGGAGTTTATTCTATATATTCTATATAATGTCAGGGCTGCCTCTGTTCATTTCCTAGGAAAGAAAAAACCTAAATCCATAGATTTAGAGAAAAGTACTTTTACTAGGAACAAACTGAAAGCAAACGGTTTCAAGTAAGCTATGAGGGAAAACGTGTAAGCACATCAACTTCAAACACAGTATATAGCCCAACCCCCTTGTAGCTAGGCAACCACATACCAGAGCCAACCGACTTGGCCTTGGAGATAACAACAGCAAAGCTGCAATGTAATCTTCTCCCTATTCTATGACAGCAAGCAGCAGGCTGGCTGACAATATTTTATCTAGGTCAAAATTAATTTACCCTTCCCCTTTATTAGTTAGCTGAGCCAAGGCCTTCATCACCTTTGATCTGATATATTCACCTGGTTGTTCAGGTATTCCATGAAATCTTAATTGAAATTCTTTAATCCAAGCTTCCAAATCTGTGATTTCAACTAATTGCACTTCACATATAGCATTTGTCTTCTCCAGTCCATGCTCCATACCAGGGCTCACAAAACTTTCAGACCTCAGGGACCACTAAATTCATAATTTTAAATCCCATGGACCACTAATACAAATACAGTGCACTGCTCGCTGAAGCACCTGGACTCCCAGTGACGGGATGGGGTCCTTCAGGCACTTAGTTTGGTCACCTGTTTCTACTTTTTGTTTCTGTTTTTGGACCTGTTTCCCACAGAAAACAAAATACTGTGATCTCTCATCTCTCTCTCTCCCCTCTCTGTCTGTCTGTCTCTCATCTCTTTCTCTATCTCTCTCACCTGTCTCTATCTATCTGTCTGTCTCATTTCTTTCTCTCCCCCTCTCTTTGTCTCTCTCTTTCTCTTTCATCTCTCTCTCTCATCTCTCTCTCTCCCCTCTCGGTGTGTCTCTCTCTCATCTCTCTCTCCGTCTCTGTCTCTGATCTTTCTCTTTCTGTCTCATCTCTCTCCCCCCCTCTCTGTCTGTCTCTCTCCCCCCTCTCTATCTGTCTATCTCTCACATCTCTCTCTCATTTCTCTCTCCCCCTCTCTTTGACTGTCTGCCTGTCTGTCTCTCATCTTTCTCTCCCCGTCTGTCTCTCTCATCTCTCTCTCCCACCTGTCTGTCTGTTTCTCTCATCTCTCTCTCTTTCCCTCTTTGTCTGTCTCTCGCTCATCTTTCTTTCCCCCTCTCTTTCTCTCCCCATCTGTCTATCCGTCTGTCTCATCTCTCTGTCCCCCTCTGTCTCTCTCTCTCTCACACATCTCTCTCGGTCTCTCTCATTCTGATTCTTCATCACTCTCTGGGTCTCGTGGGCACTTCTTTGGCCTTTGTTGGTGCTGGATGCACCTTGGTCGCTCAGGGAGATGCACAATCTGTGCACCACCCCAAAATACTGACCCGACCCAACTGCAGCCAATGCTCCACATTGTAATGGGCTCCAGGAGAAGAAGGGGATGCCATCTTCCCCATTGTGAACCACGCTAAATTTAACTTAGACATTCCCACCACAGAAGCACCCGGAACACCCCCGAGCTCTCTTACAAATCCTCTGGGGCTACCTCTCTGATGTTCATCAAAGGAGAACAAGACCCCCTGCTTCACTGTGCTTGCCACCTTTTTATCTTTATGTTTGGAGAGAAGGGAGGAGAAGACAAACGAAGGCAAACAAAGGAAGCAGTCGAAGCAACAACAATAACTAAGAGGAAATAACTTGGTCTGCACTGTGCGGAGCTGACCAAGCTACGGAGAGGAATTTGCACTCTGGCCCCCTGAGCTTGGCTGCCTGTGTTCCCCTGGGTCCTAGAGCCCTTTTCACCACCCAAGGTTGTTTGTTACCTCAGCTCCATGAGGGCGGGCTGGCTGGCTAGGCCAGCTCAGGGAGGAAAGAAACCAATGGCCGGAACAACCGTAAGCCTGGGTGTCCCTTAATCTATGGACAAGCTCAGTTGTGGTTTACTGAAGATTTGAAACATTACTCAGGATTTGAAACATTACTAATCAAGCTGAAAGCTGAAAGCAGACGCAGAGAAACCCACTAAGTGAATCAGCATTCTTTACAGTAGTTGAGCCCTTCCTGGGAAAATTTTCAGCCAAATTGACTTTAATTTTCACTTTCCATGTCACTGGTAAAACAGATATCCTGGGCTAGAGACCTTCTTCGGAGAGAACCAGGATTTACTCCCTGTGCAATGTTCTTAAATAGAGCCAAGTCATGGCTCCTTAGACTGTACTGGTGGAGAGGAAAGCAGGACTTCAACCAGGAGGAGCATTTGAAAGACAAATACCCGGGATACCTCAATACATGGCTCCTTACAAGCCATCTGTGGAGTCTCCAGAGCAGTTTTAGAGTTGTTTAATTTACCTGACACCTTTCTGCTCGATATATTTTTTAGCATTTTTAGACTTGTTTTAACTTACTTGACACCTTTTGCTCGAGTTATTAATTTTATCTTGGGGAGGGTGTGTGTATGTGTGAGTGTATCAGGATGGATTGGATAGAAGGAGTGAGTTTGGAGCAGCTGAATTTGGGGGGGGATGAGGGAGCCGGGAGCAAGAATGGAGCCCCCCCTGCTGAGTGTGCAAACAGAAGCAGATGGGGGCTCAGATACAACACCTGGCTCTGTGTGAGTGGGATGCCTTGCCTGCCGGAGAGGAGGGTGGCTGTTGAGATGGGGGAGGGGATCTCTGGGGTATTAGAGAGCTGGAGTATTGCAGTTATGACTGAGAGAGGTAGATATGGGGGGAGCCAAGGGGTAGGCCATTCTCAGGGAACTAGGACTCGCTGTCTCAAAGCGATTACTTGCTCTGGCCCCTCTGGTTCTGGTTCACCAGGCTCACCTCATATACCTGGTGACTTGGGATGTTAGGGCCCTGGCCTCAGGCTGCTGCTGTTTAATGCCAGGTCTGTTGTCAACAAGGCCCCCCTCGTTCGGGATTTAATCTGGGAGGAGGAGGCTGCATAACTGAGACCTGGCTGGGCCAGGAGGGGGGTGTTCCCCTCTCAGAAATGTATCCAGACGGGTTTCAGGTATTGCATCATCCGCGACGCCAGGGAAGGGGTGGAGGAGTGGCAGTTATTGTCTGTAAGAGTCTTTGTCCTCACAGGATCCCTGCCCCGGAGATTGTTGGGTGTGAGTCTCTCCTCTTGAGGTTGGACTCAAAGGTTCAGTTGGGCTTGCTGTTGACGTACCTGCCTCCCAGCTGCATTACATCAGCCTTGCCTGTGCTGCTAGAGACAGTAGCCGGATTGGCAGTGGAGTTCCCCAGGCTTATGGTACTGGGGGACTTCAACTTGCCATCACTTGGCGAACCCTTAGATGCAGCTCAAGAGTTCATGGCTTCCATGACAACCATGAACCTGACCCAAGTAGTTCAGGGTCCGACTCATAGGGGGGGAACACATGCTTGACCTGGTGTTTCTCTCGGGGCAGTGGAGACATGATCTGGAATTAAGGGGTATAGATGCTTCTCCCTTGTCGTGGTCAGATCATTTCCTGCTGATCTTCAGGGCACCACTCCTTCATCGCAGGGAGGCGGAGCCAATTAAGTGGTTCCGCCCCAGACGCCTAATGAACCCTGAAGGGTTCCAGAAGGAGCTTGGGGAGATACCTGACTCCCTTGTCCACAGTCCGGCTGAGACCCTGGTGGCTGCCTGGAATAGGGTGGCATCTGGGGCAATGGACCGATTGTGCCTTTGCGACCTCTCCATGGCAGTGGATCCAGGAAAGCTCCCTGGTTTACTGAGGAGCTCCAGGAGATGAAGCACCAGAAGAGACATCTAGAGTGACGCTGGAGGACCAGTAACTCTGAATCTGACCAAACATTCTTAAGAGCCTATATTAGGACTTATTTAGTGGTAATACGGGCGGCAAAATGTTCACATTTTTCTGCATTTATTGCATCTGCTGATTCGTGCCCAGCGCCCTATTTAGGGTGACACACTCCCTCCTTGATGTAGGGGGAATGGAAGAGCCCTTGCAGGGTAAAGCTGAGGAATTTGTGCAGTTTCTGTCGGATAAAGTCACTCAGATTCGGATGGACCTGGACTCTGATTGGGCAATTCCGACTGAAATGATGGGGGCAGGTCTTAGTCCTATTGTGTGGGATGAGTTTGAGCCTGTGACTCCTGAGGAAGTGGACAAGGCTGCAGGGGTGATGAGTTCCTCCACTTGTTTGTTGGACCCGTGCCCCTCCTGGCTGGTCTCGGCCAGCAGGGAGGTGACACGAGGCTGGCTCCAGGCTTTAGTTAACGCATCCTTGAGGGAGGGGTCCTTCCCGCAACCATTGAAGGAAGCGGTCGTAAGGCCCCTCCTCAAGAAGCCTTCCCTGGATCCAGCAGAATTAAAGAACTTTTGTCCAGTCTCCAACCTACTCTTTGTGGGAAAGATTGTAGAGAAAGTGGTGGCACTTCAGCTCCTGCGGTCATTGGATGAAATGGATTATCTGGACCCTTTTCAGTCTGGTTTCAGGCCTGGCTACAGCACGGTAACTGCTTTGGTCACACTGATGGATGATGTCTGGCAAGCCCGAGATGGGGGTCATTCCTCCATCTTGGCGCTACTTGACCTCTCAGCGGCTTTCAATACCATTGACCATGGTATCCTTCTGGGACGACTAAGAGAGTTGGGAGTGGGAGGCACCATGTTACGGTGGTTCTCCTATCTCTCTGGTCAGTCACAGTTGGTGTTGGTAGGAGGACCGAGGTCGACCCCTAGGCCCCTCGTTTGTGGGGTGCCTCAGGGCTCGGTCCTCTCTCCCCTCCTATTTAACATCTACATGAAGCTGCTGGGTGAGATCATCCGATGATATGGGGTGAGATATCAGCAGTACGCAGATGATACTCAGCTGTATTTCTCTACCCCGCGTCAATTCAGTTATGCAGTGGATGTGATGTGCTGGTGCCTGGAGGCTGTGAGGGTCTGGATGGGAGTCAACAGGCTCAGATTTAACCCAGACAAGACTGAGTGGCTGTGGGTATTGCCTCCTAAAGACTATGTTAATTGTCCATCCTTGGTTCTGGGGGGGAGAAATTGTCCCCCTCAGAACGGGCTCACAATTTGGGTGTCCTCCTAGACTCACAGCTAAGATTAGAGCAACATCTGACAGCTGTGGCTAGGGGGACCTTTGCACAAGTTTGCCTGGTGCACCAATTGCGACCCTACTTGGATCGGGAGGTTCTCCTCACAGTCACTCATGCCTTGTCACCTCACGGTTAGATTATTGCAACATGCTCTACATGGGGCTACCCTTGAAAAGTGTTCGGAGACTACAGTTGGTCCAGAATGCAGCCGCGCGAGCTATCGTGGGTACACCTAGATACACCCACATTACACCAATTCTCTGTGAGCTGCACTGGGTCCCTATTAATCTCAGGGCACAATTCAAGGTGTTGGTTATTACCTTTAAAGCCCTACATGGCTCAGGGCCAGGTTATCTTCGAGACCGCCTTCTACAACATAGCTCCCAGCGACCGGTAAAGTCCCACAGAGTTGGTCTCCTCCAGGTCCCGTCAGTTAAACAATGCTGGCTGGCAGGCCTGCGGGGGAGGGCCTTCTCTATGGCTGCCCTAGCTCTCTGGAACCAGTTACCTCCTGAGGTCTGGACCACCCCCACCCTATTGGCCTTCCGGAAAGCGGTGAAGACCTGGTTTTTCCAGCAGGCCTGGGGCCATTGATTTCACTGTTGCGATCTTGTGAGATCCGGCCATGAATCGTGTGAATGGGTTTTAATGTTTTAATTTTTAAATGTTTTTATAATTTTTTTTAAAAAATGCATTGTAAGCTGCCCTGAGTCTCCGGAGAAAGGCAGCATATAAATTGAATTAATAAATAATAAACTGTGTTGCAAGAGCAGTGGGCAGTCAATGGAGTTGCCAACAGCAGCAGCAGAGAGAAATGGCTGGGCCAGGCCAGTGTCTCAGGGCTGAGAGGAAGTTGCATGTCTCCCCGAGAGACCGAGGTGCACAGAGGACCAACGAGGGCTGGAAGAAATGCTCACAAGACCCAGCAAGAGATGACGCTTCACTCCCGCTCTGGAATATGGAGCGAATCTCCATCCCTCGCCCTTCCCTTCTCAGCCAGGCAAGGAGTGACTGGGAGGGCGAGGGGCGGGGACAGCCAGTGGTGGGATCATCCAACAGGAAGCCACAGCAGGGGGAAGAAAGAGCCGTGGGTTGCCGACACCCGTTGCTTTGACCCGCCTGTGCCGCCACCCCCTTTGCACCATTACTTTGTTCTAGCCGGCAAGGGCTGTGCTACTCCTTGCACATTGCACTTTCTGCAAAGTTGCAAGTTGCACATAGCTCCCTCTATGGCGGAGATTTCCAGTCCCACCATGAGCTGCCTGGCCAGTCCCATATTCCAGAGCTCTAGTCACAGGACTGGCCATTGGTCATCCCGTAGCAGCTTGGGTGCGCTGTGGACCATTAAAATTTTCTTGCGGACCACCAGTTGGTGACCTCTGCTCCATACAATCTACTCTGGCTTTCACCTGTTTCATATCTCCTTTCAGATATTTAATTTCATCTTGGAGCTCCCTTACAAGCTCATTGGTTTTGGTTTCCAGCTTTAACCCAACATTTTAAATCTGTTCTTACATTTTTAATGAGTACTCGTCCATAAATGGCTCTAAAAAATCTATACCTGAAAGTTTCTCTGTTGTCTTCCTTGTAAATATCCTGGTTTTAAGAATGAAAAAATTATTTTTTAAAAAATTATAATTTACAAGTTTGTAGGTTTGAAGCCTATATTTCACTGAATTTAATAGGACTAAGTATTCTTAAGCAGAATCAGCAATATCACAGACTTTTGGCTCCCTCTTGTGGTGAATCAGCTAAAGAGCCTTAAACAAGAGAGAGGAGAAAATGATCAAAGCACTACAGCATATGATCACAAATGATCAATCAAAAGTTGTTAAAAACAAAACTGTTCACTCCCCTTCACAGCAGTCTCTGCACTTTTTTGAAAAGACTTTTAATTTTTTTTAAACAAACATACATAAAACCATTTTCAATTGCAATTGCAAACAGTGTGTCGGTTGGTTACAAGAATTTTGTTCATCATTCACCAAATTCATAGCTTACAATTTACAGTTTACCTAGCTTCTCATATCATCGACCTAATATTTATATCTCTATATATTGTTATCCCCATTAATCGTTTATTATTGTGAGAGTCTCTACCATATTTCATTCCCATATTTTTTTTTCTAACCATTGATAAAATAGGTCCCATATCTTATAGTATTGTTTATCTTCTTGTTCTCTAATTTCAAATGTCAATTTGCTCATTTCAGCACATTCCATTATTTTCTTAATAACTTTATCCTGTGTTGGTGTTTTCTCATTTTTCCAATTTTTAGCAAAAACAATCCTAGCTGCTGTTAATACATTCACAATAAGATCTCTCAATTCTTTATTATATATTTCAGGCATAATCCCCAATAAAAAAATCTCTGGTTTAAAATCTATGTGTTTTTTTGTCATTTTTTCCAAGCATGTGTGGATTTTAGTCCAATATCTTTTGGCTTCTGCACATGTCCACCACATATGGTAATATGATCCTGGTATCAGATGACATTTCCAACATTTTTCAGATTTATTCTTGAACATTCTGGCTATTCTTGTCGGGGGTAAGTGCCACCTGTAAAACATCTTATACAAATTTTCTTTATATGCAGTTGACATTGTCATTTTATAATTTTGCCACCACAATTTTTGCCATCTCTCTAAATCAATTCCATGTCCAAAATTTTTCCCCCAAGCAATCATTGTTTCTTTAACTTGTTCTTCTTCCAACTTAGCCTCTAATAAATATCCATATAGTTTTTTAATTACGTTTTCATCAGTACCTGTTAAAATTTTATCTAAATTAATCAAATTATTATAAAAACCTGTCTTAAAATCTTTATCATATCTAGACTGTATTTGCAAATAGGAAAACCAATTCATCTTTATACCTTGTTCTTCTAATTTTTGCATAGATTTAAGTTCACCCTTTTCATTCAATGATTTCTTATATCTAACAATTTGTTCCTTTCTAAATGTTATTGAATATGAGAATGCTTCAATAGTTGATAACCAGACTGGAATTTTTAAATAATGTTGTCTTTTAATCTTCTCCCAATTTAATAGCAAAGCCTCTCGTATAAAATGTCTTCTAAAATACCCCTGCGTTTTTGTTCCCCTATACCATAAAAAAGCGTGCCATCCCAACAACAAATCATGTCCTTCTAAAGTCAGTAATCTAGTGTTTCTTAGCATTATCCATTCCTTGATCCACATCAAACTTGTCGCTTGATAGTATAATTCCCAATTAGGCAAGACAAATCCTCCTCATATTTTAACATCTTGCAACAATTTTAGTTTTATTCTCGCTTTTTTGCCCTGCCAAATGTATTTCAACACTATTTTATTTAAATCCTCAAAATACTCTTTCCCCAGCCTAATTGGAATTGTCTGGAACAAATATAGGATTCTAGGTAATATAGTCATCTTAATTGTTGATATTCTCCCTATTAATGATAGTTATAAATTTTCCCACTTTGCCAAGTCTGTCAGTATCTGTTGTTTGAGTTTATTGTAATTGTTGTCTTTAAGTATACTACATCTTGCTGTCAAGTATATCCCCAAGTACTTAGCCTTATTTGTGACCTGCATCTTCAATACTTCCGCCAGTTCTTTTTGGTTTGTTAACATGTTTTTTGTCAAAATCTTCATTTTGTCTTTATTTATTTTCAAACCTGCTACTTTTCCATACTCTCCTATCTTGTCTATCAATTTAATTGCTGATTCTAATGGATCTTCAAGAATAAAAACCAGGTCATCTGCGAATGCTTGCAATTTTTATTCTTCCTTTTGAATTTTCATTCCTTTTATATCTTTATCTTCTCTAATATTTCTATTTAGCACTTCTAATGTTAACACAAATAACAAAGGTGACAGTGGGCAACCTTGTCTCGTTCCTTTTTTTATTTCAATAGAGTGTCAATTCTCCATTTATCATTACTTTTGCTGTTTGTTTATGATATATGGCTTCTATGGCTTGAATAAATTTTCTACCGAAGCCCATCTGCTCCAGTTGTAAAAGCATAAATTGCCAATTCACATTATCGAAGGCTTTCTGTGCATCTAAAAATATTAAAGACAGTTGTTTTTCAGGATGTGCCTCATAATATTCCAAAGTGTCCAGAATTATCCTCATGTTATCTTTAATCTGTCATTTTGGCAGAAGCCCATTTTGATCAGAGTGTATGAAATTATTTAAGTATCTTTTGAGTCTTTCTGCCAATATTGAAGCAAAGATTTTATAGTCTGAATTTAACAGGGATATGGGCCTATAGTTCTTAATTTGTTGTGGGTTGGTATCTTCCATTGGAACAAGTGTAATATATGCTTCTGACCATGATTTGGGTAGTTTCATCTTTGACATAACTTCATTCATGACTTCTAACAATGGGAGACTCAATGATTCCTGTAGTGTCTTATAATATTCCACTGGCAGTCCATCTGGGCCTAGTGCCTTCCCATTCTTTTGTTTTTTAAGTGCTTCAATTAATTCCATCATCATTATATTTCCTTCTAACATCATTTCAGTGTCTTTGGAAATCTCGGGTAGATTCACTTTCTGCAGGTATTGTTTAATGTCTGCCTCCTCAATATTCTCATGTTCATACAATTTCCTATAGTAATCTTGTATAATTTTTTTCTTCTCTTTATTCCCATATCTAATTTACCTTTGGTCGTCTACTAGTTGCGTTATTTTTCTTGATTCTCTCTCTTTTTTCAGTTTGTATGCTAACCATCTACCTGGTTTATTTGCATCTTCAAAATAATTCTGTTTGGCACTTCTAATTTTTTGTGCTAAATCCTCTTTTTCTATTAGTCCCATTTTATGCTTAATTGTGTCCATTTTCATTTTAATGTCCTTTTTTTGTGGAGATTTCTGTAGTTCTTTTTCAAGTTTCTTATAGTCATCTTCTAATGTTTTATAAGCTTGTCTTTTCTTAATGTTTCTTTTCCTTGTATAGTCTATTATCAGACCTCTAGCATAGGCCTTCATTGTGTCCCAAAGATTTTGCATAGATGTGTCCTCTTTTCTATTTTCTTTAAAGAAAAAAGCCAATTCTTTCTCCATTTTCTGTACAAATTCCTTTTCTTTTAATATTGTATCATTTAAGGTCCATCTAGATCTTCTCCTTTGTCCTTTCCATTTCATTGTCATTGAATTATGATCTGCCAAGGTACTTGCTTCTATATCAATTCCATTGTCATCCATATCATGTCTATTCTAGACATGATGAATGTCTATTTGAATAAAAAGTACCGTATTTTTCGGAGTATAAGACACACCAGAGTATAAGACGCACCCACCTTTTTGGGTTGTTTTTTTTTTTAAAAAGTCTTTTTAAAATTTATTTATTTATTATTTCCAATTTATATACCACCCTTCTCCCTGAGGACTCAGGGCGGTGTACAGCCAGAAATAAAAACATGAAATGCAAATATTAAAACAATTAAAATATATATAAATTTGGCTCCAGAATTAAAACTAACAAACCAATTAAAATATTTAAAATTTCTTCTTAAGCCAGCCCGGCTTGTTGGAAAAAATGTGTTTTGAGGGCACGGCGGAAGGCACTGAGGTCATGAATTCTCCTTTTAAAAATTTTTTAGACAAACACATATACAAACATACAATGTATTTTCTTTGAACAGAGTATTTGGCTAGTTCACAAATTTAAACAGTGTTTAGTCTTTTCAATTAAATTTACAATTTCTATATTTCCTTTTTGCCATATTTATTCCTCATCTACTTTTTTAAAAAACCAATATTACCCTTCATCCTCATCTCTAATCTTAATCAAATTCAATTTTTCCCTTCTATTTTATATTATACCCCTTCCTATTGTCACCTATTTTTATATCCAACCTCACATTGGTTAATTATTTAATATTACAATTGTTTAATACAAATTCAACATTTTAATATAAATCAATTAGTTATAACTATCTTTTTTGTATATTAATCAATATGAACATAAATATTCCAATTATTTCCATGCAATCCAATTTCTTACAAATCAATTAATTATATTTACCAATAATAATAAACCAAATAATTTTCCCCATATATTCCTCCAAACCATTTCTGCTTTCAACACAATATAGAATTAATAGCATCTCAATTATTACAATTCCCTAGTTAAATAGACCTTTTTTTCTTTTGTGTTTTAAAATCTTGAACTCTCCTCTTTTGCAAAAAGAAAAAGAAATCTCTCTCTCCCTGCCTCATTTTGTCATGTTGCAGCAGAGCCTGCTTTACTTTCAGTTTCGCTTTAGCTAGGGAAAAAAAATGCTCAGCTCTCTTTGCAGCAAGCAAAGAGCTTGCAATACAAGAGCTTGCAAAAGAGCCTGCACAAAACAGCTGAGAGCAAATCAGCTGAGAGCCGGGAAGCCGATCTAATCAACTTGTGCTAATTAGCCTATGCGAAGCTGAATGGAGCTGTTTTTTCTTGCTGTTTGCTTGCAAGGAGGTAACTGCTGGGCGGCAGAGGCCAAAGGTTGGGGGCCAGTGGGTGGGCAGGGCTACATTCGTTGTATAAGACGCACCTAAATTTTCACATCCTTTTGGGGGGGTAAAAAGGTGCGTCTTATACTCCAAAAAATACGGTATATTGTCTATTTTTTGCATTTCTTTCTCTCCATGCGTCTTTCAAATTTGTTTCCTCTATCATTTTAAAGAAAGATTTCAGAAGAGTCTTTCTACTTTGCTTTGTTGTTTTCTGTGTATTTGTTAATGAATTAAGGATCTGACCCAATAATATTCAGAGACCATATTATGTTAAACAAAAGTTTTTATTGTATACATACAATACATCAAACAACTATATACAACCAAATAACTGTTTGTACATCAACTTATATACAATGTAGGCGGGGACTAATATACACTGATTGGACGCTTCTTATGATTGACAATATTTATACTAGATCTCTCCATTCTTCTTCTGAGTCTTAAGTTCCTACTCCTATGGATGAGGCATTTAATTATTTAACAAAACCCCCTCTAAATGCCTTATCCATTTTGTATACCTTTTTTTACACTTAACTTATTTGTTAATATGATGTGTTGTTTATTCATTAAAGGTTTTGTCAATATGTCTGCTATTTGTTCATCAGTTTTACAATGTATGGTTTTAATAAATCCTAGTTTACATAATTGTCTCACATGTTTATATTTTATATCTATGTGTCTAGATCTTTTTCCAATTGCGTCAGCTAAAGATATTTCTATAGCAGCCTTGTTATCTTCATAAATATGAATAGGATAATTGGGTTTAATCCACACACTTGTAATCAAATCATCAATCCATGTAATATTATTAGCAGCTTTTGATAAACAAATATATTCAGCTTCTGCTGTTGATGTTGCTACTAAGTTTTGCTTTCCAGTATACCAATATATAGGACTATTGTTTAAATACAATACATATCCCAAAGTGCTTTTACGACTTTTAACCTCTCCGGCCCAGTCAGCATCAGCATAACATGTAATATTTGGAGTACTTATTTTATCTGGTTCTATACATAAACATTTATCACTGCTATATCTTAGATACCTTAAAACTCTTTTCACTGCCTCCCAGTGATAATTATTTGGTTTACTTACATGCCTAGATAATAAATTAACTGCCAATGTTACATCTGGTCTAGTCCAATTGGCGATATATAAAAGTGATCCAATTATTGATCTGTATAGAGTGTTATCTTTAAATTCAGGAGCTTCATTATACATATTTTTTACGAAATCAGTTTGCATAGGTGTTTCACAAGGTTTAGTATCACTCATATTACATTTGTACAACAATTCTTTTATCTTTTCTTCTTGAGATAAATGGTATCCTTTTGATGTCTTACTAATTTCTACTCCTAAATATTTATTAATATTTCCTAAGAATTTAAGTGAGAATTTTTCTCCTAGCTTATCTGCAAATTCAATACATTTTTCTTTATTTTTACATATATACAAAATATCATCTACATATACCAATATATATTCTGGATAATCTCCTTCTATTTTTGTAAAAAAACAATTGTCTGCTGTCGTTGCAGTGAATCCCATTGTTGTTAATTCTTTAGTTAGACACTCGTACCATCTTCTTCCGGACTGTTTAAGTCCATATAGACTTTTATTGAGTAACCATGTTTCTCCCTTTATTGTGTCCTTACTATGTAGTGCTTTTACATATATCTCCTTGTCTAAGTCAGCATGTAAATATGCTGTTTGAACGTCGTATTGATACACTTCCAAATTCATTATGGATGCTATAACTAGTGCACTTTTTACACTTTCTATTCTGATTGTAGGCAAATAAGTATCATCATAATCCTCGGGATATTTTTGAGCAAATCCCTGTGCAACAATTCGTGCTTTGTATAATTTTTCTCCCTTTTCTAAATTTTTAATTTTAAATATCCATCTAGTGCCTATAGTAGATTTGTTGCTTGGTACCTTAGTTTTTGTAAATACATTTAATTCTTTTAGACTATTCGTTTCTTTTAACATTGCTGATTCCCATTTTATTTTTTCATCAATTGGTAGTTTTAATATATCCTCATATGAATTGGGAGTTATTGTACCTGAATCTATATGCAAAATATAATCTTCAAATCTTTTAGGTATTTTATTTCTATTATTTCTAATTGGCCTTTTTGAATTACTATTATTATCTCTAAGATGTATGGCTTCCTTTTTATTTAGTGAATCTATTTTTATTCTAGGATTATTTTCATTTCCTATATTTATTTCATTAAGATGTATTTTTGACCAGTTTGATTGTTCATGAAATATGGCATTTCTTGATACAATGAATTTATTATTATTATCCACAAATTTATATCCTTTTGTACCTGGCTCATAACCTATGAATTTTAATCTCCTTGATAGTTTATCTCCTTTACATCTAATTTGTTTAGGTATAAGTACATCAGCTGATACACCAAATATATGTAAATGTGATATCTGAGGTTTTTTGTTGTACATTATTTCGTAAGGAGTCTTATTTATTACACTAGACCATGTTCTATTTAGAATATAATTAGAATATAATACTGCTTCAGACCAGAAATTTTTGCTCATACCAGAATCTTCTAGAACACATCTAATCGTTGTTTGTAGTGTCGAGTTTCTACGTTCTGAAACTCCATTTCGAAATGGAGAAAACGGATTTGTCATAAAATGTAATATTCCTTTTGATTTTAGCCAATTAGTAAATTCATTAGAAAGAAATTCCGATCCTCTATCAGTCATTATTTTTAAAATTTTCTTATTATTTTGTATTTCCACTCTTTTATAGAATTCTTTAAATTTCATGAATACCTCGTTTTTATGTCTTAAACAATATACAAATCCATATCTCTTAAAATCGTCTACTATTGTTGAGAAAAATCTGTTTTTATATTTTACAGAAGGTGTAAATGGTCCTACTAAGTCCATATGTACCATTTCAAAGATGTGTTTAGTAGTGCGTTTAGATTTTTTTGGTCTTGCTTTCGTTTTTAATTTCGAGCAATTACATATCGAACGTTCAAGATAGTTCTCACAATTTTTTATTTTTGTTCCTTCAGTACAGTTAATTACTTTTTGTATCACTGGGAAACTGGCGTGGCCTAACTTTCTGTGCAATAAATGTGCACATTCATCATGAATAGGTTTACCTATTAAAGGTTTTATTTGTTTTAGATCTTCTTCATTTTCTGAATCCAAATTTGAATCTATGCTTGAAATATTTTTTTCTTCAAATTGTACATATGGTAATCCTTTTTTAATGGTGATTTTACCTACATCTATATTATTTTTTCTAATATACATATTACCCTTTGAAATAGACATATTTATTTCTGCTTCCTCGCTTAGTTTTATTGCAGCTAAAATATTGTGTGGTATTTCTGGTACTAATAGTACCCCCTCTATTTTTCCTATTCCTGGTAATATTATATTTCCTTTTCCAGTTACATGTACTTGGTTCTGATTAGCCACTTTTATTAGAAAATTTTCTTCTGTGAAAGAAGATAGAATTAGTTTGTTGGGTGTGGTGTGGTTATTTGCTCCTGTGTCTATTAACCAATTATTATCACTATATTCTTTTTCAATTCCAAATGAAGCCCCTATCTTATTATCTTTGTATCTTTCTCTGTACTCTCTTCTATCTCTATAGTTAGGCGAATCTCTTCTATTATATATGTTCTCTATTGGATGTCTATTTGTTACTCTGCCTCTATATTCATTTCTATAATTTTCTTTGAAATTTCTAGGACAATCTCTTTTATAATGTTCTCTTGACCCACAAATATAGCATTCTATATCTTCTCTATTCTTTTCATTAAAATATACCTTTTTGAATGTTTTTGTTTCTTTTATCATTAATTGTCTGTCCTTTCTCAAATTGTCTTCAGTAATTAGCATATTAGATAACCTTTCTACAGACAGATCCCCTAATCTTAGAGAGTCTAAGTTGTTAATAAAGTTGTCCCAATTATGATCCAAAGAATTAATTATAGCACTTTTCATTATTTGGTCTGACACATTTTCTCCTCTCAAATGTAATTCTGCTCTAATAGCGTTCATGTTCACTATGTGTTCACTCATGGATGTACCTACTTTGAATTTTTTAGAAAAAAATTCTTTAGACAATTTTGTAGTAGTGGCTAAGCTGTCACTGTAAAATAAGTTATACATGTCCTGAATAATTTCTAATACAGTTAAGATTATTTTTTATACAATAATACAAGGTTGAATTAATACTAGCTATAAGTAGATAAAAAGCCCTGTGGTGTTTAATATCTTGTTCTAAAGTCCATGGTCTTTTAGGTGGGTTGTCAATGAAATATAATAAATTTTCTTTTAAAAATAATATCTGAATATTTTGAGACCACTCCTGTATGTTGGATCCATTTAAATTCAGTTTAGGAAAGTCAGTTGGAATATATCCATTATTATTAATCAAATTACCTAAAGCTGGTTGTTGTCCATGGTCCTGAATTTCCTGAAAGCAGCAATAGGGCACTGGAATACTAGTTGGTAATTTAAAAGGCTTTCTCTGTATTTTTTTTTCTATTTCTTCTGTACTTGATTGCGCATGCGCGAATCTCATTTCATTCAAGCAGCCGCCGGGGAAGGTTCTTATGCTTGCAGCTCCTCCGCTGATCTCTTCCTGGATGTCGCCCTCTTTGGAAAAGCCTCCAACACGCCACCGTTGTCCTACAGGAGCTCCCACTTCGAAGTTTTCAGGGTAAAATTCATCCCTAGCTTCTAGAAGTGTAGGAGTTGATGGCAAAAATTGGCATTTTCTTCTGTGCTCGGCAATCTCTGCAGTTAGATATTTATTTTGTGAGTCTTTATTTTTTTCGTTAAATCCGGATCCGAACGCTTTAGCAATAGTCTTCATAGCTTCACTAATTTGGCTTTTTGAAGGATATATTTCAGTAATTATTTCGTTTTCATCCTTGCAGTCATCTTCATTGTTTTTTGTATGAGATCTTTCTGAATATTTTATTAAATTATCACTTATTGATTTACGGTCGGCCATTTTGACTGTCAGTTCTAACGGACATGTTTGCTTTTCAAATCTCTGAGTGTAACCATCTATTTCAACGACTGAAGTTGTTTCGTTATTTGAGTTTCTAATTGCTTCACATATATTTTTGCTTATCTGTGTTGTATTTTGGCCTCTGTCTTTTGTATCTTTTGAATTAATCAGTCTCTGTATATTATTTAATATTTCATCATCATCATTTTGATTTCTCAGAATATTAATTAATTCTTCTCTTAAGCTCTCACCCTTTTCCACAATTTTTTCTTTTTCTTTAATATCTTCAGTAGTGGATTTATTTTTAATTTTTTCTTCTATGGATCCATCTCTTATTTCTGCTTTTTGATCTTCATTTGAGTATTTTTGTTCAGTCATTTTCTTTGAACATGCTCTTGTATTTGGCATTTTTGTTCTATCTTCTTTAAATATTTTCTTTATCATATTTTTATTATTGGGTCATAAACCATCCTCTTGCTACCATTTTGTTAATGAATTAAGGATCTGACCCAATAATATTCAGAGACCATATTATGTTAAACAAAAGTATTTATTGTATACATACAATACATCAAACAACTATATACAACCAAATAACCGTTTGTATATCAACTTATATACAATGTAGGTGGGGACTAATATACACTGATTGGACGCTTCTTATGATTGACAATATTTATACTAGATCTCTCCATTCTTCTTCTGGGTCTTAAGTTCCTACTCCTATGGATGAAGCATTTAATTATTTAACAGTATTGTAATCTAATTTCTCATCTACTATACCTGTGATGGTGAACCTATGGCACCTGTGCCACATCTGTTGCCATATCTGTTGGCATGCACGCGTTGCCGTAGCTCAGCACCAGTGCGCATGTGTGCACTGGCCACCTGATTTTTGGGCCTTCTGCGCCCACTGGAAGTTGGGAAATGGGCCATTTCCGGCCTCCGGAGGGCCTCTGGGGGTGATGGGGAAGGCCGTTTTCACCCTCCCCAGGCTCTGGAGCCTGGGGAGGGTGAAAAATGGGCATATCGGGCCCACTGTGCCATCACGTGCCAAAAGTGGGGGTCACGGGGGGGGCACTCATGCATACATGGGGGGCAGTGGGGCATTGAATTATGGGTATGCGCACACACCCCCTGTGCTCCCCCTGCTTTTGGCACACACCGGCAAAAAGGTTAGCCATCACTGTACTATACCATTAAAATCTCCTATCATGCAAATATTGTCATAGTCCAACTCAATTATTTTTGTATGTAATTTTCTGTAAAATTCTTCTTGATTATCATTTGGAGCATATATTGCCATGATGGCGAACCTATGGCACGCGTGCCACAGGTGGCACGCGGAGCCATATCTGTGTGCACACGAGTGTTGCCCTAGCTCAGCTCCAATGTGCATGCGTGCGTTGGCCAGCTTATTTTTGGGCCTTCTGGGCCCACCGGAAGTCAGGAAATGGGCCGTTTCCGGCTTCTAGAGGGCCTTTGTGGGATGGGGGAGGCTGTTTTTGCCCTTCCCAGGCTCCAAGAAAGCCTCTGGACCCTGGGGAGGGCAAAAAACGGGCCTACCAGGCCCACCAGTAACCTTTTTGTCGTTGCGTGACAAAAGTGAGGGGAGCGGTGTGCGTGTGTGTCACGCACACATGCATAGGGGGGCATTAAACTATGGATGTGGGCACGCACATGCACGACCCTCCCATGCTCCCTCCACTTTTGGCACGCGAGAGCAAAAAGGTTAGCCATCACTGATATATTGCTATTAAAAGTATTTTCATATTATTATCTATTATTTCCACCATAAAAATTCTTCCATCATCATTTATATAAGTTTGCTCCACCGGGATTGTGTCTCTAATATATAAAACAACTCTTTTTTTACATTGTGGCAATGAAGTAAATGTTTTCCCTAATTTTGGTTGTATCAATATTTGTTCATGCTGTTTCTTTATATGTACTTCTTGTAAATAGATTATATCAAACTTTAATTTCTCCAATTTATGAAATATTTTTCTTCATAGCTAAGTTGAGTCCATTTATGTTTATTGTAATCAATTTTTTCTCTTCCATATTTATATTTTATAAGAAGGGTTTATTGCTCTAGTAGATCTCGGTTCACGTTGCTCTCTATATTCCACGTTGCCAACCACTGCGCCTTCTTTTTCAGTCATTGCAGAACATTCATCTTGTAGTTCAATCAGTGTATTTTCTCCTCGTCTCCTCTTCTTTCTCTCTAAGGTATTCTGCCCAGAATACTTTTGCTTTGTCAATTGAATCAATTCTGTATTTTAGTGGTTGCCACATAAATACAAGGCCTTCTGTTATCAACCATCTGTAATTCACACCTTTCTTAAGTAATATCTTGGTCAGAAAATGATATTCTCTTCTCATCTCCCTCACTCTTTTCGGTATTTGTTTCAGCACCACAATTTCCTTATCTTTATATTTCAATGTTTTCTCTCTTGTGATCTGCAGTACTTGCGTTTAATTGATTTCTTAGTGAATCTTATGTAGACTTCTCTTGGTAGCTTATTTCTCATTGCGTATCTTGTAAAGACTCGAAATACTTCAAGTCTTTTCATCATCTTTTTTTTAGTAATTTCTAGTGCTTCTGCTAAAATTTCTATCATTTTTTCTGCCAGGTTTTCACCCTTTTCTTCTTCTATATTTTGAAATCTGAGGTAAAATTCTGATCTGTCCATCTCCCATCCCAATATTCCACTCTTATCTCATTCAACCTCATCCAATCTACTGTCTACTGTCAATATCTCGGATTTTTTTTGTCTGTTCTTTCTTTTCCTCAATTTTTTGGAGTCTATCCTCATATTTCTTCATCATTTGATGTATGTTTTCCACTTTTTCATCTGTTTTTTCTGTTCTTTGTTCAATTTTCTCTGTTGTCTGTTCAATATTCTCTACTCTTGATTGTATTTTTTTAAATTCCTTGCCAAATCATCTGTAATGTCACTTTTTTTCCCTTCTCTTGATCCTTTTCCTTTTCCTGTTGCAGCATTGTCTGTATTGATTGTTGTCCTCCAGATGGTGAAGAGGAAGGAGTCGATGTAGAAGAACCAATAGCTGTTGCCTTTCTACTCATTTCTGTGTAGTGGCTGCCAAAAATTCAAACAAGTAAAAATCTTCAGGTTCTTCTATATCTTAATCCACTTACATGTAGGACAAGTATTGTCCCAACTAACAATAAGAAAAGTAGAAACTAAACAAAGCAGAAAAAAAAGAAAAAAAAAGAAAAAAGGGAAATAAAAAGGGAAGTAAAAATCTTCAGGCTCTTGTATGGCTTAATCCAATTAAATAGAGAGATATTGACCACATTAACAATCAAAGGAGAATGAAAAAGAAAAAAAAGCCAAAAGAGAAATGGAGAAAAAGACCATAGAAAAAGATCTATGTGTATATAAGAAATTAAATGTCCTCCAAAAGGCTAAAGTCCAACTAAAAATAATTAAATAGGGGGGGAGTGGAGAAGCAACACCAAAAAACCAATAAAGAAAAAAAAGAAAAGGACTTCCGGTTGAGCCGTGCTGTCACTGACGATCTTTTGAAGACCGCCAGCCCTGCTGCCTGTAAAAGAGCCATTTCAAAGAACAGAAACGGCTCGGAAAACTCACAATCTTTTAGGATCTGGTGAGAAGAGCAGGCGACTTTAAGTAGAGTCCCCTGTGAGACCCCCAGCTGCCCTGGGGAGGTAACAGGGTGGGACTCCCTTTTTAAGTCGCTGCAGCTCCAGACAACGGGGAAACTCTGCTTCGAGGAGAGCCAGACAGCGCGATCAACAAATTGACAAAACACAACAGCAGGGTGGAAACGGAACTTTAAAACAAAACGCAAGTATTTTTAGCCCTGTGGATTAATTTAAAGAATTATACTTCTGAAACTTCAAAACTTTGAGAGTGGGGAAAAGAAAGGAAAAAAAATGGTGATTGCTTTCAGCGGAAAGAGCAGCTGAAAGCGAAAGTGGACTGGTCTGTCTATTGTAACAAGTTTAAAGCAACAAGTTTTAAAGTTATAGATTCGGCTGGAAAGGGGAAAGAACAAAAGAAAATTTAATTATAAAGACTATTATCAATCTGGCTTATCCTGGAGAAATTATTGGGAAGATTTGGTTCTTGTATTGGGAGCAGAAATCGTGTTAAAATGTCATCAAAGCAAATAAAAATAGAGGCTAAGCCAGTGGGGGGGGCCCTCCCCCACTCATCAGCCAGAACAGCTGCAAAGCCAGACAAAGGGGGATGGCTTCCAGGATTTAAAAGAATTTATTACCCAAGAAATTAAGGATGTTAAAGGGCTTATTCAAGAAAAGTTTGATTTAGTTAATAAGGACATCCAAACAGTGGTGAAAGGCCTGTCTGATGTAGTTTTGCAGATTGATAAAAAGGTGGAAAAGCTTTTTTACTGGATGTAGATATGAGACTGAAAGACACAGATTCCAAAATCAGTGAAGTGGATGGAAAAAACCAAAACCTTGAAAATGAGATAACAATGATGCAATTTAGGCAAATGGAATTTGCTATAAGGCTTAGAGGCATAAAGGAGAACAGTAGAGAAGATTTAAGGAAAGTTTGTGCTGATGCTTTGGCAGTGTTATTGAAGGCTGATGACCCTGATGAGATTTTTTTTTAAATCGACAAGGTGTACAGGATCAACTCTCAAGTGGCAGTTTATAGACAGCTGCCTAGAGATGTGGTGATATATTTTACAGACAGAAGAATAAGAAATGATATCTTGCAAAGGTCATTTGCCTCTACTGTTCAAATTGATGGATCGGAAATTAGAATTTTTAAAGAATTGCCCCCTAAGATGTTAAAGAATAGAAAAGATTTTGGATTTCTGGTGGCTGAACTGAAGAATAGAAACATACAATTTTGCTGAGATGCACCAGTTGGTATAATATTGAGGATGCAAGGAGTGAGATATCGTTTAAATACTATAGAAAAAGCGGAAGATTTTTACTACAATATTCTGAAAGCAGGCTCAACAACTCCAAGAACATCTTCTCCATTAAATAAGGAAGCTGAAGAACAGAGACAGTTTGATTTGGAGACGGAAGAACATATAAAACAGTCACAAAAGGAAGCATTGGAGACCCAGGGAGCTACAGGGGGTATCTTGGTAGATCCTTTTGCACCATTTCCAGTTTCCTCTCCAGAGGATACATTGCAAACTACAAGAGAAGTGGCGTTGGATCTTGAACTGATGGCATCTAAAGCAGATGATCAACGTATAACTAGAGCAGCCTCTAAGCAAATGAAGGAAGCACTCCAAGAGGAGAGACCCAAGCCACCACGTACAAAGAAGGCTAAGGATAAGGTACAAATTGAAGTTGTGGGAGGAACAAAGCTGAAGATTACCTGTGTTCAAAGGGATCTCCAGCAAATGTTCTCAAAACTTCAGGGCAGTCCAAATGATAATTAAATTTTTGTCTTGGAATGTGAACGGATTAAACTCTCCACAAAAAAGAAAGAAAATATTTCATTATTTGAAACAATTTAATAATGATGTTATCTGTTTGCAAGAAACTCATATTAGAGTACAAGACCAGAAATATCTGATAAACTCTAAATTAGGAACACAATTTATTGCTTCAAATGTGGAAAAGAAGAATGGAGTGGTGATGTATATAAATAAAAAATTTTCAGCTAAGATTATAGAAGCAGATGAATTTGGGAGATATCTCGCAATTGAACTTTTTACAGATAATGGCCCAACTTTGTTGGTTGGAATTTATGCTCCTAATCAGCAACAGGAAAGTTTTTATAAAATGCTTCATTCGAAGATTTTAGATTGGAATTTTACATCTATTTTAATTATGGGTGATTGGAATGGAATTATTCAACCTAAAAAAGATAAAAAGACTCAAGCTAAAACAGCTCTTAAATTACCGCATGCTTTTTTTGATATGAAAGAGGATTTGGAACTGAAAGATATATGGAGGATCCGTAATCCAGATGATTTGGACTTTACTTTTTATTCTGATAGGCATAAATCCTTTTCTAGGATAGACTTTATTCTGTTAATGGTGGATTTACTACTTAAAGCGAAGAAAACAAAGATATTTCCCAGAACATTAACAGACCATAGTCCGGTATGGATAGAAATTGAGATGGGAAAGAAAGAAAGAAAATCTTGGAGATTAAATGAAAATTTATTTAAATATGAAAAGAATATAAAGGAATTAAAGAACCACATAGTGGAATTTTTTAGATGGAATTTGAATAAAGGTACCCCTATTGAAACAGTTTGGGACGCAGGTAAAGCATATATGAGAGGGGTACTGATACAAATGAATTTTAAACATAAACAAGATAGACAGAAAAAGAGAATGGAACTGGAAGGAGAGATAAAGAAAAAGGAACAGTTATTGATAAAAAATCAAACAGATGGAAAATTACAAGGAATAATAAAACTTTTGAAAGATCAATTCCAAATGTTTATAGTGGAACAAACAGCAACCAATCTACAATTTGCAAAACATAATACTTTTGCTAATGCTAATAAGCCGGGCAGATGGTTGACCTATACCTTGAGGAAGCAACTAACTACACGAATGATTGATTCTATTGAATATGCTGGGAAGGAAGTCTTTCAGCAAGAATTTATTAAAGAAGCCTTTTTGGATTATTACTCTAAGTTGTATGCTAAGGACAATATACATAATAAACTTATTGACAAGTATCTTGAGGGAAAAAGAGTGTCTAAGATTTCATCTGTTCATAAGGAAAGAATGGATAGATTAATAACAGCTGAGGAGATTAGCTTTGCCATAAAACAATTGAAACCAGCAAAAGCACCAGGAACGGATGGTCTAACTGCAGTTTACTACAAAATTTTACAAGCTGAAATGATTGATTACCTTAAAGATTTATTTTGTAGTATACAGCAAGGTGGTAATATACCTTCCTCATGGAAAACAGCTTTTGTTTCATTAATACCGAAAGAAGAAGCAGGTCCAAAGAAACCAGAAAATTTTAGACCAATTTCTCTCTTAAATACGGATTATAAAATTTTTGCAAAAGTATTGGCCAACAGATTAATGCCAGCTATTCAAGAGGTGATTCATCATGATCAAGCAGGATTTATCGAGGGCAGACATATGAAAGAGAATGTTAGGCAAATTATAGATTTGTTGGACTATCTAGAAAAGAATAAACAGATCCCTGCAGTGCTAGCTTTTTTGGATACGGAAAAAGCCTTTGATCGAGTGAATTGGAATTTTATAATAAAGACTTTGGAAAAAATGGACTTTGGGGTTCGTTTTATACAAGCAATTGCAGCAATATATCAAGAACAATTTGCACAACTTATTATTAATGGAAGTCTAACTGTGAATTTTAACATACAAAAAGGTACAAGACAAGGGTGTCCATTATCCCCATTGTTATTTATTTTAACTTTAGAAGTCTTGTTGAATACAATACGTGACTTGAACTCTCTAAATGGAATAGTCATAAGGCAAGACGACTACAGGACTAGGGCATTTGCAGATGATCTGGTGGTTACTCTAACACGGCCGATGAAATCGATAATCCAGTTGAAATTTATTATAGAAGAATATGGTGTGGTATCAGGATTTAGACTGAATCAAAGAAAAACTAAAATTATAACAAAAAATTTGACAATGACTCAAAATAAGGAACTCGAAAGTATGACAGGTTTTGAAATTGTATCAAAGGTGAAATATTTAGGAATACAAGTAGCAGATTTAAACATAAAATTGTTTCAAAATAATTATGAACCATTGTGGCAAAAGATACAAAAAGAAATGCAAACTTGGAAAAAATTGCAATTGTCTTTACTTGGGAGAATAGCAGCAGTAAAGATGAATGTTTTACGCAGATTTATTTTTTTGTTTCAAATGATACAGGTGCTTAAAACTGATAAACAACTGTTGGAATGGCAAAAAGGAGTGAATAACTTTGTTTGGAATGGGAAAAAACCGAGAGTCAAACTGAAAATTATGCAAGATATTCGTGAGAGAGGTGGCCTCAAACTCCCAAACCTTCAACTATACTATGAAGCAGCTGCATTGACACATATTAGTGATTGGTTTGGGAAAACAAAGAATGGAATATTGAATATAGCAAGCCACGATTTGGAATGGGGTTGGCATGCATATTTATTTTATGACTACAAAGTAGACAAAGTATTTAATACTCACATATTTAGAAGTGCCTGGATGAGAATATGGAAAAAGCACCGATTCAAATGGGATTACAAAATACCGCTTTGGCTGGATCTTGCTGATACCATGTGGAATACAAATATTAAGTCACTCGGGGGGGTTTTATACAAAGATTTACTTTTTATTGAAGGGGGTAGATGGCAGCTGAAGACACTACAGACACTGTTGGACGATGGAACTACTTTAACTTGGTTACAGTATAATCAATTGCAAATGAGATGGAAAGAAGACCAAAAAATTGGAATAATGTATGAAGCAGAATTGGTTAGACAGATAAAAGAGAAAGGACCGATGCATATTAAGAGAATTTATAATGTTTTGCTAGAAAGGGATTCAGAAAAAGAGTTGGTTAAGGACTGTATGGTTAAATGGGCACAAAATTTCACAGAACCAGTTATAATGGATACTTGGGAAAAATATGGGTTCAGAATGTTAAATTTACACAATCGCAGAATTTGAGGGAGAATTTTTATAAAATGTTTTATAGATGGCATTTAGATCCTAAGAAATTGTCATGTATGTATCCTAATGTACAACCAAAATGTTGGAGATGTGATTGTTTAGATGCTACATATATGGTGGACTTGCAAGAAAGTGAAGGCTTTCTGGATAAAAATTTGATGGGTTATGCAAAATATTTTGAAGAAGAAGTTACAATTTTCTCCACAATTGTTTCTATTGTGTATAGTTAAGGGTTTTACAAGGGGGAAAACAAATTTGATACTGTACATGGTGACAGCAGCCAGATTATTGGTGGCCCAATATTGGAAGAAAGATGTCCTGCCTATTATTAGTTAGTTCATGGCCCTACTCACCATGAAGTTGGTGAGTAGTTACCACCTACTACTACTAGTAGTGAGTAGTTTGGTTACCACCTTTAGAACGCTCCATGGCTTAGGACCGGGCTATCTTCGAGACCGCCTTCTGCCACCAGTACCCTCTCACCGACCAGTACGCTCCCATAGAGAGGGGCTTCTCAGGGTGCCGTCGGTCAAACAGTGTCGACTGACGGCCCCCAGGGGGAGAGCCTTCTCTGTGGGGGCACCCACCATGTGGAACAAGCTCCCCCCGGAGATACGGACAATCCCAGATCTCCGCGCTTTCCGCCGTGCCCTCAAGACGTTTCTATTCCAGCAGGCTGGCCTGGACTAACCTCTTCTAAAATTGCTCTTATATTTTTAAATCTTAATCTCATAAATTTAGAGTTTTAATTTTAGGTTTAAGACCAAATTATTTAATTGTATTTTAATCAATTCTTTAAAATATTTGTATTATATGTATTTTATCATTTGTCTGTACACCGCCCTGAGTCCCCCGGGAGTAGAGCGGTATATAAATATAATATAATAATAATAATAATAATTATTATTATTATTGATCAGTGGATTCAGAAGATGGCCGGATTTGCAGAGATGGCGAAGATCTCTGCTTTTTTAAAAGACCATACACAAGAGAATTAGTGCAAGAATGGAAAAAATGGATTGATTATATACAAAATAAATATAAAACCAGAAAATATTATATAGCTTTCACCTGAAAGAGATTAGATAAATATGATTATGTATACTAGATTAAAGAGGATAGAATATAAAGGGGTTGAACATTCTATGTTGTGTTTGTAGTTATAATAGCTTATAGTGGAAGTCCAAAGGGGGGGGGAAGGGGTGGTTGGGTAGGGATGGGAGGGTAAGGGGAAGTGTATTTTACATATTTTAAATGTATAATTGATGGGGGGAAGGGGGGGTGAAAATGGGGGGAAAGTCTGTATTGGAAAACTTTTTCAATAAAAAAAAAGAAAAAAAAAGAAAAAAAAATGAGCCTTCTGTCTGGAAGGAAAATCCACCACTGTATAATGCACCAAAGCTCTTTTGTAAAATTCCAAATAATATTTACAGCTCTCTTTCCAAAGTCACTGCAATCTTTTTCTTTTCAGTCTCAGATTCCTGCAACTGATATTTTCCCAGAAGAACACCTAAATAAAATCATATGAACAGTTTTTGATGCTCTTTCCACTATCTTATCTATAAATAGGCTCAGAGTCCTTGAAGTGTAACATAGTATCCCAGTTGTTACTTTATTAAGCCAGAAAAATAAAACAATATTTCCAATCCACTAGATGGCAGTGTTACTTATTATCTCCACTTTCCCTTCCCTTCTTAATTCCAATACACAGTAGAACAAAAATAAAAATAAAAAAGTAAACAAAGAGTAAAACCAAAGAGAATTTGTACAAAAAGGCACTAAAAATTTAGTAATTAAGTAGCTAAAACGGAGATCTCCAATCCAAACCAGTCCAGTCCAGTCCAAATTAAAAAGTAAAAGTGTCCATAAGCACCCACACGTAAAGATATGTTAAAAAATAGGGAAAGTTACATTAGACTCAGGCTTAATTCCGCCGCTTAATCTCTTCTGTCTTCAATTTTAATTTTATTTTAACCTCAGGGTGTTCTCTCAATTAATTCCTTAAAAATCATCTCACCGGGGACTTCCGGTGTTGCCGCGCACCATCGCTGACGGTCCTTTGAAGACCGCCAGCCCAGCTGCCTGTAAAGAGCTGTTTCGGAGGTTTGAAACGGCTCGAAAAACTCCGACCCAAGAGGATGTCGCGAGGAGAGCCGGCGGCATAAGGTAGAGTCCCCTGTGAGACCCCCAGAGCGTTTTTTTGGCGTTTCTGGGGTGTTAACAGGGTGGGACTCTCTATTCAAGCCGCTGAAGCTCCGGACAGCTGGGAAACTCTGCAAATTGCAGAGCAAGATAGCGCGGCAGCTTCTTTCATCACCAAACAATAAAAGAAAAAGTTTTGGACTTCCTATTAAACTGCAAGTATTTAAAGTTTTTTTTTTGAAATATTTGGATGATTAAAGCAACTTGAAACAGAAAAGGAAAGTGTGGGGGGGGAAATGGCGCTTGCCTCTAGCGAAGAGCAGCTGAAAGCGAAAGTAATTTGAACTGTGTATCTGGTTACATTCTATCAGTTACAAATCCGGCTGGAAGGAAAAGAAAAATAGCAAAAAATAAAAGAAAATAAGAAAAAAATGTATCAATTGATTGTTTTAGACCTGACTGAATCTGGAGAATCTTTTGGGAAAAGTTGCTAGAATTTGTGGAAAAGGAAGATCTGTAAGAGGCAAAATGGCAACAAAGCAAGCAGGGGGGGATTCCCCCACTCATAAGCAAAAGCAACCTCAAACAGCGCAGCTGCAAACTCAGACAAAGGAAGAAAGCTATTATGACCGCATCATTAAAGAAATTCAAAGATCAGAGCAGGAGGTCAAAGGAATTGTTCAAGAGAAATATGAAGCAGTTAAACAAGATATTCAAACAGTTGCTAAAGGCCTGTCTGAGGTAGTGTTGCAGATTGACAAAAAAGTGGATAACCTTGCTTCAGAGATGGAGACTAAATTCAGAGCCTCTGATTCAAGAATGAGTGAAATTGAAGAAGTTACACAAAAAATGGAAAATGAGATTACTATGATGCAATTTCGATCAATGGAATATGCTATTAGACTGAGAGGTGTAAAAGAGAACACCAGGGAAGATCTTAGGAAAATTTGTGCAGAGGCTTTGGCAGTTATGTTGAAAGTAGAACCAGGTGTGGTTCTGTGCAAGATTGACAAGGTGTACAGAGTTAATTCTCGTGTGGCGGTACAAAGGAAACTGCCTAGAGATGTGGTGATATATTTTACAGACAGAAGAATGAGAAATGAAATTTTGCAACATTCCTTTGTTACAACTGTTCAAGTTGATGGAAGTGAGATTGGAGTCTTTAAAGAATTACCACCTAAAATGTTAAGAGACAGAAAGGATTTTGGATTTTTGGTGGCAGAACTGAAAAGACAGAATATACAATTCAGGTGGGATGCCCCAATAGGTGTAATATTGAGGCTGCGAGGAGTGAGATACCGCCTTAATACTATTGCAAAAGCAGAAGAATTTTATTATAATGTTTTGAAAGCGGGCTCCCCTCCTCCACGCACATCTTCGCCAATAGATAAGGAAGCTCAACTACAAGCTGAGTTTGATCAAGAAACAGAAGCAAAAATAAAGCAGTCGCAAAAGGAGGCAAGAGAGACAATGGGAGCAGTAGGTGGTGCTGTGGTTGACCCTTTTGCACCATTTGAAGCTTCTCCTGTGGAAGAAATGTCTAAAACCATCACAGAGGAGGCGATGGCTCTTGAATTGACAACATCCAAAATGGAAGAGCAACGTATAACTAGAGCGATGTCTAAACAAATGAAGGAACAGTAGCAAGAATATTTTAAGCCACAGCGTGAAAAAAGAACCAAAGATAAGCAACAAGCTGAAGTCATGGGAGGAGCTAAACCGAAGATTACTACTGTAGAAAAGAATCTTCAACAATTGCTCTCAAAACTTCAGACAGGGTCAAATGGCACTTAAATTTTTGTCTTGGAATGTTAACGGATTGAACTCTCCACAAAAAAGAAGGAAGATATTTCATTATTTGAAACAATTTCATAATGACGTTATTTGCTTACAGGAGACTCATATAAAATTGCAAGATCAGAAATACTTGATAAATTCGAAATTGGGAACGCAATTTGTTGCTTCAAATTTGGAAAAGAAGAATGGAGTGGTGATATATATAAACAAAAGACTTGTAGCTAAAACTATAGAAGTAGATAAAGATGGAAGATATATTGCAATTGAAGTTATTACAGATAATGGACCAATTTTGTTGGTCGGAATATATGCTCCAAATCAGCAGCAGCAAAATTTTTATAAGTTGCTTCATCTAAAAATTTTGGATTGGAATTATTCAACTATTATAATAATGGGCGACTGGAATGGAGTAATTCAACCTAGAATTGATAAAAAAAACTACGGCCAAAATAGGGAATAAATTACCACAAGCTTTTTTTGAACTGAAAGAGGACTTGGAACTGAAAGATATTTGGAGAGTTTGAAACCCAAATGAATTGGACTTTACTTTTTACTCAGACAGGCATAAATCCTTTTCCAGGATAGACTTTTTTCTTTTAACTACTAACTTACTTTCTAAAGTAAAGAAAATAAAGATATTTCCTAGGACTCTGACTGACCATAGTCCGGTCTGGATGGAAATCGAGATGGGCAAAAGAGAAAGAAGATCCTGGAGATTAAATGAGAATTTATTTAGATATGAAAAAAATATAATTGAACTTAAAAAGCACTTAAAGGAGTTTTTTAAACTGAACTTGAACAAAGGTACCCCTATCGAAACAGTTTGGGATGCAGGTAAAGCATATATGCGGGGAGTACTTATTCAAATGAACTCTAAACATAGACAGAATCAGCAGAAGAAGAGATTACAATTGGAATCTGAGATAAAAAAGAAAGAACAACAACTGATACAAAAACCAACAGATGGAAAATTGCAAATGGCTATAAAACTCTTGAAGGATCAATTTCAGATGCTTATAGCAGACCAAACGGCAACTAACTTACAATTTGCAAAGCATAATACCTTTACCAATGCTAATAAACCGGGCAGGTGGTTGGCGTATACTTTGAGGAAACAAGCATCTACACGAATTATTGATAGTACTGAATATGCTGATAAAGAAGTTTATCAACAAGATCTAATTAAAAAAGCTTTTTTGGAATATTATACTAAGTTATATGCTAAAGATGATATACAGAATACTACTATAGATGAATATTTAGAAAATAAAAGAGTTTTAAAAATCTCAACGACTCAAAAGAAAAGTTTGGAACAATTGATAACAGTTGAGGAGATCAGTTTTGCTATAAAACAATTAAAAACAGCTAAAGCTCCAGGGACGGATGGCTTAACTGCAATTTACTATAAAACTCTACAAGAAGAAATGATTGAGCATCTTAAAGATTTATTTTGTAATATACAATTAGGAGGTAAGATACCTTCCTCATGGAAAACAGCTTTTGTCTCATTGATTCCGAAAGAAGAATCAGGTCCCAAGAAACCAGAAAATTACAGACCAATATCTTTATTAAATACAGACTATAAAATCTTTGCAAAAGTATTAGCCAACAGATTGATGCCAGTTATCCAAAAGGTAATTCATCATGACCAAGCAGGATTTATTGAAGGCAGATATATGAAAGAGAATGTTAGGCAAGTTATAGATTTAATGGACTATCTAGATAAGAATAAACAGATCTCTGCAGTGCTGGTTTTTTTGGATGCGGAAAAAGCCTTTGATCGAGTGAATTGGAACTTTATAATTAAGACTTTGGAAAAAATGGATTTAGGGGAGTGGTTTATACAAGTGATTGGTGCAATTTATCAAGAGCAATATGCATAACTTATCATAAATGGATGTCTAACATCGAATTTCAATATACAAAAAGGCACCAGACAAGGCTGTCCATTATCCCCGCTATTATTTATTCTAACTTTAGAAGTCTTACTTAATGCAATACGGGACTCGAACTCTTTGACTGGAATAGCTATAAGGCAAGAGGACTATAGAACTAAGGCATTTGCAGATGATCTGGTTATTACCCTATCACAACCTATGAATTCAATAATTCAGATGAAAGATATTATAGAAGATTATAGCATGGTATCTGGTTTTAGGCTGAACCAGAAGAAAACTAAAATGATTGTCAAAAATTTGACAGAGAGCAAAAAAAGGAACTGGAAAGAATGGCAGGCTTTGAAATTGTCACAAAGGTCAAATATTTAGGAGTACAAATCACAGACTCAAATATAAAACTGTTTCCAAATAATTATGAGGTTCTGTGGCAAAAGATACAAAAAGATATGCAAAACTGGAAGAAACTGCAGTTATCATTGCTTGGAAGAATATCAGCAGTAAAGAAGAATGTTTTACCTAGACTTATCTTTTTATTTCAAATGATACCGGTGCTTAAATCAGATAAACCACTGCTAGAATGGCAAAAAGGACTGAATAAATTTATTTGGAATGACAAAAAACCAAGAGTCAAACTGAAAATAATGCAAGATACTCGTGAGAGAGGTGGTCTTAAACTTCCAAACCTTCGATTATACTATGAAGCAACTGCATTGATACAATTAAGTGATTGGTTTGGGAAAACTAAGACTGAATTGTTGAACATAGAAAGTCATGACCTTGTTTGGGGATGGCATGCATATTTATTTTATGATAATAAAGTGGATAAAGTGTTCAATAGTCATCTACTTAGAAATGCCTTGTTGAGAGTCTGGAGGAAGCACCAAATTAATTGGGATTATAAGATTCCGTTTTGGCTGGATCTTGCTGATACCATGTGGAATACAAATATTAAGTCACTCGGGGGGTTTTTTATACAAAGAGTTACTTTATTTTGAAGAGGGCAGGTGGCGACTGAAGACTTTGAATATGCTGTTGGAAGAAGGGAAATCGTTGACTTGGTTGCAGTACAATCAATTACAGATGAGATGGAAAGAAGATCAACAAACTGGTTTAATGGAATATGAAGTGGAATTGGTTGAACAGATAAAGCAGACAGGTCCAATGCATATTAAGAGAGTTTATAATGTTCTGTTAGAAAGGGATTCAGAAAATGAGTTAGTTAAAGATTGTATGATTAAATGGGCACAAAATTTCTCTCAACCAGTTATGATGGAAACATGGGAAAAAATATGGGTTCAGAATGTTAAATTTACACAGTCACAAAATCTACGAGAAAATTTTTATAAAATGTTTTATAGATGGCATTTAGACCCCAAGAAATTGTCTTGTATGTACCCTAATGTGCAGCCAAAATGTTGGAGATGTGATTGTTTAGATGCTACATATTATCATATATGGTGGACTTGCAAAAAGGTGAGGGCTTTTTGGATAAAAATTTGGTGGGTTATGCAAAATGTTTTAAAGAAAAAAATACAATTTTCTCCGCAATTTTTTTTATTGGGTATAGTTAAAGACTTTACATTGGGTGAAACAAAACTGATTTTGTATATGGTGACAGCAGCTAGGTTGTTGATTGCCCAATATTGGAAGAGTGATGTATTACCGACTGTTGACCAATGGACTCAGAAGATGGCTGGATTTGCAGAAATGGCGAAGATTTCAGCTTTTTTAAAAGATCAGACGCATGAGAAATATATACAGGAATGGAAATTATGGATTAAGTATGTACAGAATAAGTATCAGACTAGAAAATATTATGTCGCTTTTAGCTGAGAAGGATTGATGATTATGTTAGTAAATATAGAAAAAAGATATGGAAGGTTGAATAACATATATATTGTTTGGGAATATTAGTATTGCATATAATGGAAGTCAAGGGGGGGAGGGAAGAGGTTGGAGGGGGAGGGTTAGGGTGGGGTTGGGATGGAATTATATATTGTCTTTATATGTATTTTATAATGCTGGGTTAGGGTGGGGGGGAAAAAAGGGGAAAAATTTGTATTTGTAAAACTTTTTCAATTAAAAAAAAAATCATCTCACCAAGCCGACACACTTTCTTTCTGATCTCTTTCGTTCCAGAGCTGTCCCAACTTTAGCAGCTTCAATAGCTGCCTCTTTGCCGCCAGAAAATCAACCAGGGACTTTGCAATGTCCCTGGGATCAGCAGGATGTGCCCTCCACTATCACCGACTCTATGGGACAGTGAGGTCCAAAACGGACCATCCAGCGGCGAAGATATCGACGGCGATTTTGGAGCTTCCACCTAGTTTCCACATGCTTTAGTTTCAGATTATATCAGGTTTCTTATTCTAGCTTGGCTATCTCAGCTCCTCCTTCTCGCCATCTTCAATCACAAAGCCTCAAAAATGATGAAAATTCTACAAAAAATGGAAACAGCAGGCTGTAACTAGAGAAAGCTTCTTTCAAGCATGAAAGGTAAAATGCAAAAAGGGACTTCCGGCAGTGACGTCAGAGCGGTGTGGGCAAGGGTGCAATTTATAGCTCCTGAAAGCCCAATTAATTCCTGAAAAGGAGCCCTTTAAGGGTATTTCTGAAGCCAGAGGGTCTGGAATACTAAAGGGGAAGGCTTTAAGGCTCCAGACGATACGCTAGCACCCAGGAGAATAAAAGCCGAACCCCTTAAATCTGGCGGGGAAAAATCTGTCTCTAAGGCAGATCGAGAGCAATGGTGGCTGCATAGCGAGGAAGCAAAAAGTGGATTCAGTATCGGTGGTCATGGAAGATTGGGGAAAAAAGGGGAAAGTGAGATTTTCAATAAGCAGTCATGAACGAGAGTTGTGGAGGGAAAAGAAAGTGGCAATTGGGAAGGAGAATGCTAAATGGAGAGACAATCAAATGAAGACAACTATGTAACACAGAAGTAGCAGGAGTAATCAACAAAGGAGATACAAAATAACAAACTGAAATATTTGGATTTATTGCAGGGGGAAAAAGGAATAAATACAGCACGAGAAGGAAGAAACATTGAAGGTATATATAAACTTCGGATTTAAAAATTAAAGAGGTTCCTTCCTTTAATTGGTGGACTGAGGAGGAGATAATTTGGAAAGAGACTTACAGATAGACGCGTGGACAACTGTGGACTTATAAATATTAAGAAGAAAGTAGAGTGTATTAGGAAGAGGAGAAAAAGAAGAAGAAAAGACATAGAAGAAAATAAAATACAAAGAGAGAGTCTGGGAGGATATAGAGACGGTGGCGGAATAGAAAGTGACTAAGCTTGAATTGGGTGATAGAAAAAATCTGATGCAATAAGGACTGGAGAGAAGAAAATCAGAAAAGAACTCAAAAAAGGAAAAGTTTTGGTTGGAATTTGATATACTTATTTAATATACTTATAGAAATTGTAATTTGAGGGGAAAAAAAACAAAACTGTGTTTCTGATAACGTTTGAAAAAGGGGAGGTTATAGAATATACTGCTAAGAAAATCAATGTTAAAGAATTGTTTGGATAGGTGTTGAAAGAAGTAAAGGGGAAGATTTTTTTTGGGACTATTTGGTATTTCATAATAATTATAGTGAAAATATTTGAAAAAGAATTTAATACTTAATTAATTAGTTAATTTGATTTTGGGGGAAACGGGGGGATGATTGTTAAAGAGTAAGTGAATGGTAGAACCTGATTTGAGTAGTGGTGAATAAATTGATATATGAGAACCAGTGGTAAAAGGTAAATATAGAATATTGATTAAGAAAATTGTAGTTACAAACTGAGAACAAAATACATATATACATAGAGATATACATAGATAAACATATATAAGCACAATCGATATATATATATATATATATATATATATATATATATATATATAGAATACTACTAGTAATTAAAAGTAAATAAGAGTGATATTACTTAAATTAAGCTTGTAAGAAATTAAACAATTAAATTAGAAAGTAGTAAAAATAGAAGAACTTATTAAATCAAATAGAATATTATACTTTTATGATACTGTGGAAGAACTTTACTAGAAACTTAATGTCAACTACAGCAACAGTAATGAAAACCGGAAAAAAGCCTATTTCTAACCCAACATCCATGGCTTCTCCTACAACTCAACGGTCAATTGAGAATATGTTAGGGAAGGAAAAAGATAAAACAGAGCCGATAATGAACAGTATGCAAAATATGCTCCAAATGATCCAAGAGACATTGATGAAGTCACAAGAAAGAATGGCAGATAATCAAGAAAAGGCCAGAAAACACCATCAAGAAATCAAAAATGAGATAGGAGAAGTAAAGGAAGATTTTAAAAATATGAAGGAAAAGATGGAAAATATACAACAAACAATCGTAGAAAATGAGCAAAAAGTTAAAAAAATAGAAACCAAGGTAGACCCATTAGAACCTCAAGCTAGAAATGGCGGAGCAGAAGGTGTTACAATCAAATAAGGAATTGTCAGACTCAATCATATTCTTGGAAATGGAGAAAGCCTCATATTTCCTGCATTTCCAGAATGTCATGGAGGAGAAAGAGGAAGACTGGGGGGGAAATGGTCAAATTAATAGCAGAGTTAACACAGAGAGATAAGTCGAAGATAAAAGATACCATAAATGAAATTTACCGAGTACATAATAATTACATAAGAAGACACCGTTTAGCATGAGAAGTGCACATAAGATTTATAAAAAAAAAAAATGAGATGAAATCTATAAAAAATCAAGAGAAGAGACCGTAACATATACAAAGGGAAAGAGATTATAATTCTAAAACAAGTTCCACGTAGAATCCGAGAGCAAAGGCAACAGTACCAATTCCTAACATTACACCTTATAAAATACAAGGTAATGTTTAGATGGATTATCCCCTAAGGTATTCTCATCACATGGCAGGATAGGAAATTTAAAGTGGATTTGATAGAAAAAGCTCAAGAATTCTACCAAAACTACCTTGAAGAAGAACAAGAAAGTAAAGACGAATCAGAGTGTAAAAGTCAAGAAGATAATCAACAAGAGGAGTTAGAGAGAGAGAGAGAGAGAGAGAGATAAGGAAAACTCAAGAAAAAGAATGAGAAGAAAGGGAAGGAGCAAGAGGAAGAGTAAAAAGGGAGACTAGAAACACCAAGAAACAAATACAGTAGGAGATGGAAGAGACACTATCTTTACTCTCCATGAACATCAATGGTCTAAATGCCCAGAAAAAGAGAACACAAATGTTTACAAAATTAAAAAAATTAGAGGTAGATGTGATTTGCCTGCAAGAGGTTCACATAAAAAAAAGGATTTCAAAAATTATTAGAAAATAAGAAATTAGGAAGATTACACGTATCATTATCACAACAGAAAAAAGAGGAATTGCAGTATATATAAAAGAAAGAATAAATTCAAAATTAGTCTATGCAGATGATGAGGGTAGAATCTTTGATGATAAAATTAGATACGGAACATAAACAAACTTTATTAGTAGTGGTATATGCCCCAAATAAAAACCAACAGGAATATTTCAAAAAATTACACAATAGAATAATAGAACAAGAAATAGAAAACGTATGTATAATAGGTGATTACAATGCCATAGCTGATAGTAAAAAAGATTATTACAGTAATAAGAAAAATAAAAAAGAAGGAAATATTACCTAAAGAATTCTTCAACATGGTATCAGAACTAAGTTTAAGAGACGCATGGAGAGAAATTTGTAAAGGAGAAAAGCAATATACGTACTATTCTCATCCGCATCAATCTTGGTCCAGGATTGATATGGCCTGGATGACAGCACAATTACAATCAGAATTTAAAAAAAATAGATACAGGAATAAATGAATGGGCTGACCATAACCCAATAATTATCTATTGGAAAGGACAAAAAAGATACAAAACATGGACGCTAAACCAAAATATATGTAAAGAGAAAGAATATGTCAGGTATGCTTCCTTCAAAGTCCAGGAAAGAATGACCCAAACTCCATTGTTTATAGAGAAAGGTACTTTTACTAGAAAATGAAGTGATTGCAACCAAGGAAAAGCAGAATCTGAGGCAAAAGCGCGAAAATTACAGATAGAAAGCATCCCCTCCCACTGTCCAATGTAAATAATCCAATCCAAAGGTCTCCCAGGGGTCAGGTGGAAACATACGTCTGGCGATGTCATCAATCAGGAATGCCGTGGCCATTGACCCAATAGCAGCTTCAAAGAGGCAGCACTATATCTTAGGAAACACTTTCGTTTCTCAGTCCAGCATGCTTATAACTCAAAGCTAGCTCTCCACCCCTTACCATGGCAGCCAAAGCAGCAAAAGGCAGAGGCTGACATTTGGCCCCCCTTCAGAAGAGAGGAAACCCTTAGTCCTGAAAGAGAGGAGAAAGGAGGTAACAACACAATACAATGTACATATATAAAAATTAGGGTTTATCAAGATATTTTGTATGAAACAACTGTACTTTCTTTGGTGCCTGGACATCACGTTTGTTCACCCATTCAGCTTTAGATAATGGGAAATGTTTCCAGGCCACCAGATACTGCACTTTACCATGATGTTTCCTGGAATCCAAGATCTCCTTAACCTCAAAATGTTGTTCTGCTTCAATCAGTATGGGGACAGGAGGAGGTTCTTGGTCCAGACGTAAAGGGGACGAATTTTCCGGTTTCAGCAAGCTGACAAGAAACATGGGGTGAATTCATCGCAAATTTTTTGGCAATTCCAATTCAACCGTGACTGGATTAATGATTCGAGTAATTGGGAAAGGGCCCACATACTTGGGCTTCTTTGATTTTTTGGGGGTTTGTAAATATTTGGTAGAAAGGTAAACCATGTTCCCCACTTCATAAGCATGTACTGGGCACTTTTTTTTGTCGGCTTGGGCTTGATGTGCTTCATCTAGAGCTTTTCGGGTTACTGCCCAAGTCCCTCATAACTGTTCAATCCAATCCAATCAATCAATCAATCAATCAATCAATCAAAGAGGGGTTCTGTGGGTTATCTTGAGGTAGCTCTGGGATTGGCACAAACTCTTGGCCAGAAGCCACCTTGAACGGAGTGAAACCTGTGCTGCTATGTATGGAGTTATTATACGCCACCTCCGCAAATGGCAATAAGTCCACCCAGTTATCTTGCTGATAATTTATATAACATCTCAGATACTGTTCTAACACGGAATTGGTTCTCTCACAAGCCCCATTTGTCTGGGAGTGGTGGGCGGAGCTTAACTCCTGGGCAGAGCCTATCAACATCAGGAACTCTTTCCAAAAGTTGGCGGTAAATTGTACACCCCTGTCTGACATTATATGTTTCGGAGCACGTTACCTGAATAAACATTTTTGCAAGAGTTTTAGCTGAAGGTATCTTAGGACATGGGATGAAATGCACTTGTTTGGAAAACAAATCAGTTACTGCCCATATGACTGTACACCCCCCACTATCCAGTAGATCTACAATAAAATCCATGGAGATCTCTTTCCAAGGGGCATTTGGTCTTGCTACACTCTGAAGTAGACCAGGTGGCTTCCCTGGAGGTCTCTTAGCTGAGGCACTGGGCAGCTAGCTACATATGCCTCTATGTCCTTTTTGAGTGCGGGCCACCAGAATTGTCTTTTAACAAGATGTAGAGTTTTGACAAAACCAGAGTGTCCCACCACCTTGGCATCATGAGCGTGCTGCAACACTGTCACTGTCAAACTGGCAGGAACATACAATTTGGCTCCAACCCAAGCTAGTCCATCACAAAGTGTACATTCATTTGAGTGGGTTTGAAACCACTCGTCAGTTTTCAGAGCCTCTTGTAGTTTCTGAAGCAAATTGCCTGATAGGGCTGGATTGCCCCTCACCTGCACTCTGGTAGTCACTGGTGCTGCCAGTTGGGTCGAAGGGACGATCGGGTGAACCACTTCCTTCTTGGTACTGTTGTATTGAGGCAATCTGGAAAGTGCATCTGCTATGAAGTTCTTCCTACCAAGAAGGTAGCGTAGAGTGAAATTAAAACAGTTGAAGTGCTGGGCCCAGCGAACTTGTTTTGGTGACAGCCTACGTGGTGTTTCCAAAGCCTCCAGGTTTTTATTGTCAGCCCACACTTCAAAAGGATGCTTAGGTCCTTCAAAAAATTGTCTCCACATTAACAGTGCCCAGCGTACTACAAAAGCTTCCTTCTCCCATATGGCCCATCTCCTTTCAGTCTCCGACAATTTACAGGATGTATAGGCACAGGGCTGTAATTTCCCTTCTGCATTCTATTGCAGAAGTACTGCTCCTACTGCTATGTCGCTAGCATCAGCCTGTACTACAAAAGGCTCTTCCATGTCCGAATGTTTGAGGACTGGTTCAGCAGCAAACAACCGTTTCAACTTTTCGAATGCCGCCTGACAGTCCATAGTCCATTCAAGGGCCCGGGAGGGCTTTGGTTTTACTTCACCTTTTGTTTTCAGGAGATTTGTTATTGGCAGCATGATTTTTGCGAACGAGGGGATGAACTGTCTATAGAAGTTAGCAAATCCGACTTCCAGTGGGACAGCGACATCGCCAGATGCTTCTTTTTGAAGCGCCAGCCCAGGGCTCCGTAGAACCGCAAAGAACAGCGACTATCAGCTGTCTTGCGGTTTGAAAACTTTCCCCCTGGTATGAGGGGGGAAAGTGAGTAGACGGGTGGGGTAGAGCTCCCTGAAAGTGCCGGATTTCACCCATAATCTGGCGCTTGAAGATGAGAGCTCCCCGTTAAGCCTGTCAGTACTCCGGACCCTGGATGCCTCTGCTTTGCAGAGCTAGATGTCGTTAACCATTCCAGCACCAACTTTAAACAGATATTTTTTGAATCGAGCTGGCGGAGCACAAGCAGTATGAATTAAACAGCAAGTATTTTTTTTTCCCTTTTAACTCCAAAGATTTACTTTCTTTAAAAGATTCTTCCTAAGCTGAAAGTGAAAGCAAGATGGCGTTTGAGTTTTAACGGGGCGTGAAGAAGCAAAAGCTAAAAGTAATTATTGACAAGCCCGTTTGAAACGTAAAACTCCTTTTTGAAAAGTGGATGTAATAAGAAAGGAATAATAATAATTGAAGCAGCAATACAAATTACAAATTGTAAAGGATTCCCTTTTTTTTTTCTTCTTGAAACTCTTTTTTTCTTTTCTCTTCCCCCTTTTTTTCCCTGTCCTTCTGGGAAGGAAGAAGGGGGGCAAGATGGCTGGGTTTTTTGAAAGTAAAGGAGGGTTATTTAACCCTCAATGGTCTGAATTTGAGGAAGCTTTGAGTTCAATTACCTCTGCTTTATTGAAAAGAATTGATACTATATTTCAAGTTTCTCAAGCTGGAAATAATGAAATACATGGAAATACTGAGTTGCAATCTAGCAGTGGGGGATTGAATGAAGAGTTGGAAGATGCAAAAAAACAACAACAGATTATAGCAGATTTTACTGAGGAGAGAAAGATGAATGTTGTGCAAAATAAGGAGCAAGATAAAACTCAATCTGCACTTAAAGAGTTGTTTCCAGAAGAAGCTACATTTCTGCAAAAATTTTATAATATGCAATCCCAAAAACCGCAAAATTTTACTGGAGCTAAAAAAGGCAGAGGGATCAAAGTTAAGAAGAAAGTTCGTAAAAAGGAAAAGAAGAAAGACTGGAGAAATGGAAAATAACCCTGCTTGATGAGATGATGGTCCTTAAAAAGTACTGTTTAACTGTTTAAAGATTTTGAATTTTTTGGAAAAAGAAAAAAAAAACAGACAGCAGTTTAATGCCAATTAACTAAGTGATGAGCGACGATGAAGAGGCAACTTACAGCTGTATTGGAATATTTGAGAAGAATAAACAGATCACAGCAATGCTGGTGTATTGGGTTGTGAAATATGCCCTGACTTGAATGATTTGGATTATTTTATTAAGGACTGCAACAAATTTGGACTTAATTGCAATCGCAGAAGTTCTACTGAATATAGCAAATTGAAGTTTCTTGCTTGATGGTAATGAATACAAGGCAAAAGGACTATGGACCTAGGGCAATTGCAGTTGATCTGGTGGTTTCCCTAATATGTCTGACGAATTTATTAATCTAATTTTTGACTGGATTTGATGGATATCATTTCAAATATAATTACAATTACAAAGTCACTCGGGGGGCTTTTTTTTTATATACAGAAGCAATTTTTATTTAGGGGGTAGATGTAAATGAAGATATCTTATATGCTGTTGGAAGATGTGAAGACAAGAAGATTAGCAATTGGTTCAATCTAGTATGAAGAATTTAAAGGATTGATAAAGTTCTTAAATGATGTTCTTAGTTGATTTGTTAATATGCATGGATATAAGAGGTTTGATTATTAATTAAAAATTATTGTTAATATTATTTCTTATTAAGTGTTTTAATTATAATTGGACCTTGATGGTTTAAAAGTGAAGGACGGAAGAGTTTATATAGTAATTTTTTTTTAAAATTGGAGGTTTTTTGAGTGAGGGTTTCCTTTTTTTTCTTTCTTTTTGTTGTTGTTGTTGTTGTTGTTGTTGTTTTGTTTTAAATGAAAGAAGTTATAAAATATTTTGTTAAATTGTATAGACCTAATAATTTGTTAAGTAACAATTAGCCAAATTGAGTAATGATAGGTTTGATTAGATAATACTTAATTGTTTTAATTGCTGTAATTATAAATGGAGATAATTTTGTTGAATTAGATGGAATAAGGAGAAAAAAAGACTTGCTTTCCTTTTATCTATTTGTTTAATGATCATGATTATAATAAGTGTGAAATGGAGTTTAATTTAGAGAATTTAAGCTGTATTTTATTTTGTACTTGCTCTGGGAAGTCGGGGGAGGTGGTTGGGGAGGGGGGAGAAAATGTATGTAAAATTTTTAAAACTTTTTCAATAAAAAAAAAAAAGAAGTTAGCAAATCCCAGGAAACTCTGTAGTTGTTTGTGGGTGCATGGCGCGGCCCATTCCAATACAGCACGGACTTTTCCGGGGTCCATCTCTATTCCCTCATGTGATATGCGATATCCAAGATAGTCAATTTTGCTTTGGTGGAATTCGCACTTGGAGAGCTTGGCATACAGTTCAGCAGCCCTCAGTTTTTTCAGGACAGTTCGCACCAATTTCACATGGTCGTCCATGTTCTCAGAGTAGATAAGGATGTCATCTAAATAGACCAGCACCCCCTTATAGTGCTCACGCAGCACCATTGATCAATTGCATGAACACAGCAGGGGCTCCTTGTAGTCCAAAAGGGAGCACTTGAAACTGGAAACATCACAGTGGGCAGTTAAACACGGTTTTCCATTCATCCCCTTCCTTAATTCGCACTGTGTAGTATGCCTCTCGTAAATAAAGTTTGGTGAAGATTTTCCCCTTTCTTAGGTGGGCTAGCATGTCCTTCATGAGCGGCACGGGGTAGACATTTTCCATGCAAATGGCGTTCAGGTTCCTATAATCAACTACCAAACGAAAGGAACCATCTTTCTTTTCCCAGAACAGTACTGGCGCTGCCACCCTTGGTCTGGTTAGTTGGATAAAACCCCGTTCTAGGTTTTTGTCAATGAACTTTCGTAATTCCCCCAGTTCTCGAGGGGTAATGGGGTAGATTTTTGGTTTAGGGAGCTTTACCTCAGTGAGTATTTCAATGGTACAGTCCGTAGCTCTGTGGGAGGGTAGCACATCCGAGGCCCTTTCACTAAAAACTTCTTGGAGATCCCAATACTCCTTTGGAATCTTCTCCCCTTCAATGTGATCTATTGCCACCTCCGCCCCTTCGTACTCCACTCCGTCCTCAAGGGGGGGTTCTTCCCTCTCCAGTCTCAGGTTTCTAGCGCGAATGTGCAAAACCCCCATCTTCCAGTTAACACGCGGGTTCCATCTATGGAGCCAGGGCAGTCCAAGTATGAGGGGTCGTTCCGTGCTAGGGGCCACAATAAAACTGAGAGTCTCTACGTGATCCCCCAATTGCATCTCAATGGGTTCGGTCACAAAACTGGCTGGGCCCCCTCCTGCTATCGATCCGTCTAGCTGACAGAATGCAATGGGCCTTTTTAACATTTTTAGCCTCAGGCCCATCTTCTCTACCACTTTTGGGCTGATTATGCACCTGGTGCACCCAGAGTCTAATAGGGCTAGCATCTGCGCATGAACCCTGTGGACGGCACCCTTATTTCTACAGGGATGAGCATGGGGCCCTCAGTGTGACTCACCAGTTCATCAGAGTTGGAGTCCATCTCGCTGTCGTCTGCGGTGGTCGGAGTTCCCAACTCACCCTGGTTTCGGGGAGCGAACCCAACGACTTCCCCTTTCAGGGCGGTTTCACGGGCTTTTTTTTATTTAAAAAGTTTTTCAAAATACAAACCTTTTCTCCCACCCTTCCCACCCCCCTCCTCCCCATCCCACCCCCCCTTCTCCCATCCCCCTCCCCCCTCCCCAGATTTCCCAGAACAAATACAGGGTAAAGCATTTAACAATCATAAACTAAAATAAGCTAACATTTTATAAATTCTCACTAGGTCTTTAGCTCCACATAGTTCAAATAACTATAATCATAAATTTAAAAATTAATAATATTTCATCCAAAGGCTATTTGGAATTTTTTAGTTTGATATCTATTTTGAATATAATCAATCCATCTTTTCCACTCCAATACATATCTTTCACTTGAGTGATCTTTCAAGTATGCTGAAATTTTTGCAATATCCGCCAAATTCCCTACTTTTAAAATCCATTCTTCAATAGTTGGTAACTCTTCCTTTTTCCAATACTGTGCCACCAAAAGTCTGGCTGCTGTTATTAAATTTAGTATCAATTTAGTCTCTATTACTGTAAAATTTGTAAATATGCCCAACAGAAAAGTAGAACAGTAGCAGTGATGGCTAACCTTTTTGCCGTCGTGTGCCAAAAGCGGAGGGAGCGTGGAGGGTCACGGATGCGGGTGCCCACATCCATAATTCAATGCGCCCCGCCCTCCCGTGCATGCGCATGTGACCCCCCCACACTTCCCCCTGCTTTTGGCACGTGATGGCACGGTGGACCCAGGCTCCAGAGGCTTTCTAGGCATCTGGGGAGGCCAAAAACAGTCTTCCCCATCCCCCCCGAGGCTTTCCGGAGGCCAGAAACAGCCAGTTTCCTGACTTTTGGTGGGAGCGGAAGGCCTGAAAATCAGTTGGCCGGGGCACGCATGCATGCTGGAGCTGAGCTAGGGCAACACTCACGTGCCTACCAATATGGCTCCGCATGCCACCTGTGGCACCCGTGCCATAGGTTCGCCATCACGGCTCTAGGGCATCCGTGACGCATCTCACTTGAGGGGGGGATTTTTGTTTTTTTCCATCTCCAGGGTGGAGCCTGCAATGCTGGGGGGCCCTGGGCTGCTGCATCCCTCACTTGGGTGCCAGAGGCTTGAGAGGTTCCTTCCCCAGCTTCTTCTTCCTCTCTCCCACAAGCAGCCTCCTTTGAATCCACCCCGGGGTTGTCTCCTCCCTTCCCCCTAGGGAATACATACGATTCACGGGTTTTTCTGCTTTCTTCTGCATCACGGAGGAGTTGCATGGCCTGAGCAATCATGAGGCTCTTCTTTTGCTCTTGCATCCATGCAGCCTCTCCCTTACGTGGTCTGGAGCTGGTTATTCCTTGGGGGGTCCTCTCCAGGTCCGGCAACCTTCCTACTCCCCTCGACCATCTGGCTTCCTCTGGCTCCTCTCTCAACTGAATTTTTTCCATCCACTCTATGGCTTCTTTCTCTGCTTGAAGTGAAATCATCATAGAGCCAGAAGCACCCATCTGATCTTCATCACTCTCTTGATCAGACATTCTTTGGGTTCAGCCCCCTTGGTAGTTATCTGGGATGGCTGGAGAATTGAGATGTCAGGTATGCTTCCTTCAAAGTCCAGGAAAGAATGACCCAAATTCCATTGTTTATGGAGAAAGATACTTTTACTAGAAAATGAAGTGATCGCAACCAAGGAAAAGCAGAATCTGAGGCAAAAGTGTGAAAATTACAGTTAGAAAGCATCCCCTCCCACTGTCCAGCGTAAATCATCCAATCCAAAGGTCTCCCAGGGGTCATGTGGAAGCACATGTCTGGCGGTGTCATCAATCAGGAATGCCGTGGCCATTGATCCGATAGCAGCTTTAAAGAGGCAGCACTATATCTTAAGAATCACTTTCGTTTCTCAGTCCAGCATGCTTATAACTCAAAGCTAGCTCCCCCCCTTACCATGGCCGCCAAAGCAGCAAAAGGCAGAGGCTGACAGAATATAAGCAACTGTTGGAAAAAGAGCTAAAGATTTTCCTAAGTGTAAATAAAAAAGAAGACACGTCAATTCAAAACCTTTGGGATACATTAAAAGCATATATTAGAGGGGTGACAATCGCATATATGGCAAAGAAAAGAAAAGAGAAAAGATCCCAGCAAAAAAAATTGCAGGAAGAGCTTAAAAAATTAGAAGAAGACCTACAGAACGACCCCCAAAATAAAAAAGTAAAAGGAGAAAGGAGAATAATTAAACATAAACTAAATTTGATAACCCAAGAAGAAGTGGCATTGAAAATAAAGATGGCAAAACAAAACTATTTTGAACATGCAAACAAGGTGAGCAGATGGTTAGCTTATAAGTTAAAAAAGGAAAAGGACGAAAGAATGATACAATATTTGAAAAATGAAGAAGGGAAAATCCAATATAAAAGAGAAGATAAGAAACGAATTATACACACCTTTTTTTCTAAATTATACACACAGGAAGAAACAATAGAAGCGGAATTTAAAAATTATCTAGAGGAAACAAATGTATCTAAACTTAAGGAGGAACAGAAAGAAGTATTAAACTGACCAATCTCTGAAACAGAATTTGGAATTGCAATAAAAAGGCAAAAAAATAATAAAATGCCAGGACCAGATGGAATACCAGTCGAGTTATACAGGAGTATTCAAGAACAGATAGGAGGATTAATGCTGGAAATATTTAATGAAGCATTACAGCAAACAAACATACCCAAAACATGGACAGAAGCATTAATCACGCTCATATACAAGGAAGGTTCAGACCATCAATTAGTACAAAACTACAGGCCTATCTCTTTGTTAAATTCTGATTATAAAATATACATGTCAATTATTGGTGAAAGGTTAAAAACAATTTTAGAGAAACATATACATTCGGATTTCCTTGATGCCCAAAAAGCCTTCAATAATTTGAATTGGAGATTTATGATATAACAAATGAAAAAAATGGAATTCGGGTCAAAATTTGAAAAAATGATTGAAAAAATATATTCAAAACACACTGCAAGAGTAATTATAAATCAAGATATGACTGATAGATTTGAGATATCAAAAGGTGTGAGACAAGGATGCCCACTTTCCCCACTTCTCTTTCTACTTAAATTGGAGCCACTCTTAAAAAAAATTAGGGAAGATTGGGAGATAAAAGGATTGAAGATAAAAAATGAAGAGTATAAATTGCAAGCTTTTGAATATGACATGGTTTTTATAATAGAGGAACCTCTAAAATCAAGCCCTAAATTGATTAAAAAAATAGAAGAATTTGGTGCAGTGGCGGATCTAAAAATTAATAAAAATAAATCTAAATTGCTAACTAAAAATCTTACAAAAAACCAGGAGATGGAATTAGAAAATAGTATGAATATTCAAATAACTAAAAAAATAAAATACCCAGGGATTTGGCTAACAGCAAGAGGTTCCTCAATCAAAAAGGACAATTATGATAAATTAATACTGCAAATTGGAAAAGATCTGGAAAATTGGAAAAATCTACAAATTTCATTGATGGGAAGAGTGGTGGCAATAAAAATGAACAACTTGCCCAAAATTCTATTCCTCTTCCAGGTTATACCGATAAGACTAGAAAAAAGCTTTTTTTGATTCATTAAACAGATCGATCTCAAAATTTATATGGCAAGGAAGAAAACCTAGAATTAGATTAAAAACTTTACAAGATACCAGGGACAGAGGAGGAGTAGTCCTTCCGGAATGGGAGATTTATTATCAAGCAGCATGCCTAACATGGTTAAAGGAATGGATGGAGTTGGGAAATAAAAAAATGTTAACAATTGAAGGCCACGATTTACAGGTAGGATGGCATGCATTCTTATGGGGTGAAAAACATAAAACCCATGGATACTTTAGAAGACATATAATTAGGAATTCATTATTATTAATTTGGAATAAAATCAAAAAGCAACATTGTTATGAAAATACTGTTTTGGATTTCGCCTAATGAAACATTAATACATCCAAACTTAATAGACTGGAACAAAATAATTAGATACAGGGATATTTTAAATGATTTGGGAAAATTAAAAACAAAACAAGAATTGGAACAGGATTTGAATAGGGAAGTTGAATGGTGGACGTATTTACAAATAAGATCAAAATATATATAGAAGATATATAAAGACAAATGAGGTACAATTGGAGCAAAATGAATTGGATAAAATTGTATATGGGATGGAACAAAACTAATTAGTAAAATATATAAATTCTTATTATGGTATAAAATGGAAGAGGAAATAGTGAAAGATACTATGATTAAATGGGCGAGGAATTTCAACCACACAGTAGAATTAGAGAAGTGGGAAAAGATGTGGCAAATAAATATGAAATTGACAGTATCAACGGCATACAAGGAAAACCAGATGAAAATGTTCCATAGATGGCAACTACCACCAGCTAGAATAGCGAAGATGTTCCCTAGTAATTCACCGAAATGCTGGAAGTGTAAAAGTAACTATGGAACATACTACCATCTCTGGTGGACTTGCCCAGTGGCAAAGAAATTCTGGGCCAAAGTCAAAAAGTGGCTAGAGAAAATAACACAGAAATCAATAAAGGGAGAATCAATGTTCTGCCCCAGCTACGGAATCCAAGAAATGTAGCACGCACAAAACTCTGAACAACTCCGTTTACTATAAACAGTCTTTTTTCAAATGCAGGCTATTACTAAAAATGTCCTTAACAGCTTGCCAGGAATTCCAAAGATTAGATAAAGGCTTACAAGAGTTGGCAATTAGCCCAGAAACCAGGTTTGCAAGGAAACTTCACTCTCAAATGCAACCAGACGAACATGTGTTGTTTCCTGCAACGTTTGCCAGCTGTGTGCAAACTTAAATAGGCTAAGGGAGTGGCTAATTAGCCCCAAGCCTTACACTCGAGACCTCCTCCTGAGTAATCACTCCTGTCTTTTGGCAGCCCTGCGTGCTCGTGCATTGAGAAGCGGCTCCTGCACTTCACTCTCTTCACTTGAAGGAGCCTCTGGAGGTTCTGAAGGCCCTGCTGAATCTCTTTTATGACAATGCTGTCATAAAAAGGTGCTTCAACAACATGTTAGTTTAAGGGTGTGCACCTTTGTGCAACCACATCATTGTACATTTTTATTTTCCCCCTGATTTCCCCCCCATTAAATTTAGTCGCAGCAGACTAAAGTGCTGTTAAGTAGCACCAGCTGCCTGCAATTACTGCAAGTTCAAATCTCACCAGGCTCAAGGTTGACTCAGCCTTCCATCCTTTTGAGGTAGGTAAAATGAGGACCCGGATTGTGGGGGCAATAAGCTGGCTTTGTATAAAAAATAACACTGCTTGGGGGGGCCGAAAGCCCTACTGAGCAGGTATATACAAAAGTATGAAGGCTATTGTTTAATGCATTGTAAGCCACCCTGAGTCTCCGGAGAAGGGCGGCATATAAATCAAACCAATAAATACCATAAATAAATAAATTGTACAATTAATATGTTATATTAAAGGGGAAAGAATTTTGAACTGATTTACCTTGGTCTGATTTTTTTTATATCTCAAAACCTAGCTAATTAGCAGGGGTGTGTAGATTTTCTATATCCACTATATATTTGGATTCAGTCCAAAGATAAAAAACCGAGAAGAGCTAGAAACGTTGCTTAATCAGAAAGATCTAATATTAGATGCTACGGAAAAGTTGATATTTTAATATTACAGAAACAACGAACGATCATAAAATTTATTTTCCTCCCTCATTTCTGTCCTGCTAATTTCTTGTGGCAAATTTCTTAGTTATTAGTAAAAAAACAAATGTACCGCGTTTGCCAAAAAACGCCTACCATAACATTGCTCCAAGCAAAATGAGCCATTTCCAGATTCTCATTCTGGCCAATGGCATATTGGCACCGTTCTTGAGCTTAGTTCATCTTTCCTCAGATGAACTATAAAGTTACACAAAACCCTCTCCTCCATCGTCTGTGCATAGGAACTGCGATCATTCTTATAATCTAATACACCGATCCTTGACCTATACTATACTAAACATCATGAAGTTAGAGTCTCTAGAAGGATAAAAGGAAATTGCCGGAAGTAGCAAAGCCACCGGAAACTACAATTCCCAGAAAACTGCGATGACTTTTTCTGCAATTGATCCTTTAACTCCGGCGGGGTCTGATTTTACTATATGTGGGAAAATAGCGTAATTTCGCAAAGAAGGCGGGGTCCGGCGTGAATCAAAGGGAAGCACCCGATCCTTTTTTTCGTGATTGGCTGGTTCAGTTGCGGCGGGGGTCCTTCTTGGAGGACTGGCTTCTGTCTTGGCTTTTGCGGTTGCGCCAAGCGCTCCTAGTAGCGGCTTCCGAGCCTAGGCTGCGCTAGGGTCGTGAGAGGTGGGAACGTCGGCGGGTCTATCCGATTCTTCTCCATGGAGGTGGGCCTTTGCACCCAGCTCTTGCTTACTGTGCCTGGCTTTCTTTATTGGCGTGAACATGAACTGGTAGTGATGGGAGCCGGCGGAGCCGGCTAGTTAGCGGACTAGTTGGCTAATAGGCAGGGTCTGGCTCGCTGCCTGCTTTAGCAGCGGTCAGTCGATCTGGTGGGGTTAGAACAGTCTTTGGCGTTTTCCCGCCATGAACTATCAGCAGCAACAGCTGGGGAATTCTACGGCCATCCGGGCGGAGATCCATCGTTTCGTGTCGGTGCACCCCAACATCTACTCCATTTATGAGTTACTGGACAGGGTGGAAGAGCCAGTGCTACAAAACCAGATCAGGGAGCACGTCATCGCCATTGAAGGTAAGGAAAGTGTCCAACAACATAACTTGATTGGGCCGTCAGCTTCTCCATACCCAGTTGAGCTTTATCACCGAGAGGTGCACGGGACCGGCGCTTATCATGTCTATGGGAATATTACATTTTTGTCGCCTGTAGGAGAATTTTGATCCAGATCAGATTTCAAAAAGATAAAGCTAACTTGGTAGCTTTATGACTAATTGATGACTTGGAAGGATGGATATGTCAGAGTATTTGGAATTAGCATAAGATCATAACATTTATAATTTGGGGGGGGGGGGGAACAAATACAAGAAAAATAGAACTTTATGTATTTTTTTCACTGCTAGCCTGAAATATGTTGCTAGTTACTAGTTCATTACATTAATTTCATAATCTAACTGACAATTTAGAGCTAAAATTCTTTAAGAACTACTATAAGGAAGTAGCTCTGATTTTGCATAAAATTAATTATATGTAAGTGATTACTTATTTAAAATGTATTTGTTGCCTATCTCAACTTTTTTAAATTTTAGGCAGCATATCCATATAAAGTAAAATGCAGAATAGCAAACAAGTAATATAAAATATTCTAAATGGTAAGAATTGGGGCAGCTTCAGTGACAGTAAATTGTTCCATAGTTTATCTCATAACAGAAAAAGTGGAATTGCTGTTGACATTAAGCATATATGTGTCAGGATTGCAAAATGTGCCCTGCTGAAGATCTGAGAATGTGAGACGGAGGACATGCAAGTAATTTGGACTCAAACTGTGTAAGATGTTATTAAATGAATATCCGGATCACTATTGTGTTGAAAAAACTGTGTTGGTTATTGACTGCTTTGGGGCTCAGTTTAGGATATTCATTTAATATAACCATAATGCAACCTTGAAACTAGCAACACCTGTGTCACTGCTTCTCCAGGAATTGGAACATTTGGTTTATTATGCAAAGTTTACAGGAAAGGAGAAATACTCCTGAGTTTGCTGGTGGCAATTTAATCTAAATTTAGGATGGTCCTTTGGCTCCTACTTGTAGATGATAAATAACATGACTGTTAAGATGAAATGCTGTGCCTTCTCACTGAATCACTCCTAGGGTGACAAAGAGAAATATTTAAATGATATTTCTGATAATACTCAGAAAGATAGGATAGCAAAATGTATTGTAAGGGAGTTAGTTCCATTCCCAGATGTCTCAAATGCTTCAAAAGGCTTGGATTAGATACGGAGCTTCTGTTGTCCATTATTTTCTTTGCTGCGTGATACAATTACAAAGCTACATCTTGATTTTTGGTTGAACATGAAGTATGTTCTGAATTTTTGTGTTTGGGCCAGAAAGATCCAAAAGGCCTTCAAGGTTAGGTTTCAGAGAAAAGTCCTAAAGAACTTTGGGCAACTTACAACTAAAAACCAACATATTCAAAGAAATAAAGACAAAGGGCGGAATGCAAAAAGAAGAAGAGACCCCAACAATCAGATAAAAATAAAGCAAAACAAGAAGGAGGCTCCAAAATCACCTTTCCTGAATGACATAAGGGATAGGAGTCACAGAAATGTCTAGGGGACATCATTCCAGAGGGCAGGAATTGCAACAGAGTAGGTACACTTCCTGGATCCCACAATATGACATTCTTGTAATTGATAGGATCTGGCGCACACCCACTTTGTTGGACTTAACTAGATGGGCTGACACAAGTATACACAAAGAAACAGTTTGATGTAGTGGATAAGGTGCTAGCCTAGAAACCTGAAGACTACAGTTGACTTACAACAGTTCATTTAGTGACTGTTCAAAGTTACAACGGCATTGAAAAATGTGACTTATGACCGTTTTTCATAGTTATGACCTTTGTAGCATCCTCATGATCCTGTGATCAAAATTCATATGCTTGGCACCTGTTCATATTTGTGGGTCATTGCTGTGTCTCAAGGGCATGTTTTTTGCGAACTTCTGACAAGCAAAGTCAATATGGAAGCCAGATTCACTCAACAACAAAGTTATTAATTTATCAACTGCAGTGATTCACATAACAACTGTGCCAAGAAAGTTTGTAAAATGGGGCAAAACTCAATAAATGGCTCACTTGAATTCATATTGAATTCTATGGTATAGTGCAATATTGGGTTTTCAATTTCAATTATATAGAATGTAAAGGATTTATATTTGTGTTTTTATTTTTATAGTTATAATGTACATTGAAGATGGCATTTAATTTCATTGTACTATGTGCAATGACAATAAAGTAAAGTAAAGTAAACTAAACAACAGAAATTTTGGGTTCAATTGTGGTCATAAATTGAGGACTGTCTGTATGAGTTTTGCTCATAGGTATGAAAGCTGGCTGGGGTGACTTTGGGCCAGCTACACACTCTCAGCCCAGCCCACCTCGTTTTTGAAGGAAAATGGGAAGTGGACAGTCAATCTGGAGACTGCAGCTCATTTTTAAAAATATGGAATCACAAAGTTTGTAGCAGTAAGAAATAAACTGAATTATTAGTTTACCGTATATACTTGAATATAAGCCGAGTTTTTCAGCACGTTTTTCAGGCTGAAAAAAGCCCCCTCGGCTTATATTTGAGTCACGAAAAAAATGCCTTTTTCCCTGCAACCGTTTTGGCTCCCAGGGTTGCAGAGAGGCTTGCTAAAGCCAAAATGGGGTGTGTGTGGGGGTGTGTGGCGCCCCTCCCCCACGCCCCTTTTTGGCTTAGGGGTTGTAGGGAGGCAGGGGTGAAATGCTCCTGCTTTGGACCGGCTTGGGCGAGTAGGTAGCGGAGATTGAGGCGAGTTCGCCATACTGGTAGCAATTGGTGGCTGGCCACGCCCCCGAACCGGGCCACGTGGAAGGCAGGCAAGCTTTGCAGGGCTGCGGGGAAGGGAGCTTCCCAGCGTGCCCTCCTCCTCTCCCAGGTGACAGCCAGGGCTTCGCCGCCTCCTCTTTTCCTCAGAGGGGCAGCGTCTACCTCCAAGTTCTTGCGGAGGGAGGGACATACATAAACACACACGCCCCTGTTGGCCCCCCCACTACTTTTGCTGTCGGCTTAAAGTCAGTCTTGAAGAGCTGGAAGACATTTCCTTACATCTCCACCAAACTCATTGTTGGGAGCGTCAGTGATCTAAAGAAACATTTTCTTACACCTTCTCCTCTCCATTCCCATCCCCCCTACCCCGTTTTTCCATTTCTATGCCTGGATTCTGCTAATTACACCCTCTCCTCCCCATTCCCATATCCCCCCTTTTTCCATTTCTGTGCCTGGATTCTGCTAATTACCCCGTCTCCTCCCCATTCCCATTCCTCCCCCCTGTTTTTCCATTTCTGTGCCTGGATTCTGCTAATTACCCCTTCTCCTCCCCATTCCCATTCCTCCCCCCCCCCCCGTTTTTCCATTTCTGTGCCTGGATTCTGCTAATTACCCCTTCTCCTTCCCATTCCCCCCCTCGTTATTCCATTTTTCTGCTGAATTCTGCTTCTGCAAGAGAAGGCTCCGATGTTTGCTTGGGTGGTGGAGGGAAACACAAAGCATTGGGGGCTTCAGAAGGGCAGAATGAGCTTCAAAATGTGCGGCTCCTGGCTCTAACAGTGAGTGACATCAAGTTGGCTGGGGAGTAGGGGCACTGGAGTTGGGCAGGTGAATCTACAGAGGGTGTCATTCTTTAGGCAGGCTGAGCATTATGGGGCTTGAAATCAGGGGGGGCGAGGGCTGAGACACAGAAAGAGACAAAGAACGAAAGAGAGAATGAGAGAGAGAGAGAGTGGGAGAGAGACAGAGAAAGAGGGGGAGAGAGAATGAGAGAGAGTGGGGGAGAGAGAGAAAGGGGGGAGAAAGAATGAGAGAGAGAGTGGGGGAGAGAGGGAGAGAGAAAGAATGAGAAAGAGGGGGAGAGAGAAATGGTGACAAGATAGAGCAAAAACGTAAAATGTGAGGACAGTCGTAAGTTTGAGGACTGGTCACAAGTGCGAGGACCAGTCAAAAATTACTTTTCCAGCCCTCTGAGTAGTCCATATGCACAAAAGGACTACCCAGAGGGCTGAAAAAAGTGATTTCTGACAGGTCCTCGCACTTTTGACCAGTCTTTTTTTATTTTGAAATTTACCAGTAGCCGCTGCATTTCCCACCCCCGGCTTATACTCGAGTCAATGAGTTTTCCCAGTTTTTGTGGTAAAATTGGGGGCCTCGGCTTATATTCGGGTCGGCTTATACTCGAGTATATAGGTACTTAATTATAAAGGCATTGAGCCAATTTTCTAGCAATTTATTAGGAATATTAAGGTGTCTGATACATTTTTATAAAATGCTTATACTAATCAGTTTTAAAATGAATAATTTTGTGAATAATTGTAATTGATTTGTTCAGATTTTAGCCAATGAAGGAAGTTATTGGTTGTATTTGAATGGACCTTTCTATGTATATCAAAATGTGTTTGAAGTTTATTTAGAATAGAATTCTTTATTGGCCAAGTGTGATTGGACACCCAAGGAATTTGTCTTAGTGCATATACTCTCGGTGTACATAAAAGAGAAGAGACATTCGTCAAGGTACAACATTTAATGATAGTCATAGGGAAATAGTCAATATAAATCTTAAGGATACCAGCAACAAGGTTACAGTCATACAGTCATAAGTAGGAGGAGATGGGTGATAGGAATGATGAGAATATTAATAGTAATGTAGACTTAGTAACTAGTTTGACAGTGTTGCGGGAATTTAACCTTTGTTATGTAAATGAAGATTTTATCTATTTTAAACTGTTTTGTGTATGGATAAGAATAATATCTAGAGGACTTCCGGTTGGTGACCCGCAGTGATATGGCGTTGGGTGAGTGATCGCTGCTCCTCAACTCCTCTAATTGCTGTGTTTTGGGGATCCCTTTGGGGGCGCGGAGCCCGGAGAGCCTCGTGGACAAGAGCGCGAGCCGGGTGAGCGTGAAAGCGGTTCGCAACACTGATCGCAAGACCGGGCAGCACTGTCAATTCAGCACAAGCGAGTCAGCCAGTTGATGGCCGACCTGAAGCTGCGGTAACCAATAACTAGAGAGGAAGCAAAGGAGATCGGAGGCTACAGGACCAAAGTGTTTTCCCTGTCTTCACGAAATTGCCATCAGAGGAAGGAGCCGGTGGAGTCGGAGGAGAAGAGCTCGGAGAAGGAAAGAGCGGCGATCGGAGAGAAAGAGCTGACTGGAAAATAGAGCGACCGACAAGCCGGCAAGGAAGCGTAAGAGTTGAGGGTGTGAAGATACACGCGCGAAGAGAAGATCGGTGAGAGGAAGTGAAATTTTGTGGATTAGAGCACTAACTTTGCCGCAGACTGAAGCTGGGTGGATAGTGGATTGTGGATTATTTCTGACTATCTTTGGGACCGGAAGCATAGCCATCGTAGAGACTTGCTTGAAGAACATCTGAAACAGCTGACTCATTACCTAATTGACAGTCTAGTACTGAGAAATACCATAGAGTCTAGCAGCTTCTGTGAAAAGGAAAAAAAACAACAACAACATATAAATGGAATAACAGCAACCACTTGGCTCAGAGTGAAAAAAAAAGGATCGTATGAACTAGAACATTTACTTTATCTTCATATACTTCTTGCTAAACTTCCTTAGGGAATCTGATATTTGGTTATTTTGGTTATTTGGTTATTTTGATATTTCTATTTAGACAATTATTATTTAGGTTAGTAGATAAAACTAATGTACTTTTAATGAATTGTTATTGATATATTACTCTTAATACCTAATATAGCTAATTAACGTATAGTATATTTATAGTATATATTACAGTATATTGATAATGTTTGAACAGATATAGGTCTTTATACTCAACATAATAATTGTGTTGACTCTGCGTGTGATTACCTTGCTCGGAATTAACTAAGAAAGTCAATTTATTATAGTACTTAAATATTTTCCTCTGTGAAATCTTATAGTAGACACCTAATTATATTGAAATTAATATATTTTCCAAGAAACCAATAGATTTAGGTTAGGATCAAGTTAAGCTTTGGTACTTAAAGTTTTAAGACTACTGAGAGATATAGTCCAACCACATTAACTGTGATATTAATAATATATTAATAGTATCCTTCTAAAAGATTACTGAAAACAAATAAAAAGAGATCAAAGATAGGATTTAAGGAAGAGTCCCTGAACACATTGTGGCAAGTGTCACTGGATGGTCATCTGGAGAAATATAGAGAAAATATTAAGGAAGCATAAGTTGATTCTAAAAGAAATGGCAAGTTTGACCTTAACAATTGCCAAAACCAGTAAAAAAGTGCCATCTAACCCCACGTTGTCAATGTTGTCGTCAGCGACCCAGAAATCACTAGAAGGTCTACAGAAAATGGATAAGCCTCCAGTAACCCCAACATTGCAAACGGTACAATCCTCCTTGCTATCAATTCAAGAAACTATGCTAGCAATGCAAGAGAAATTACTGAATAATCATTCTGAATTAAAAATCGATATCCAAGCATTGGACTCGAAAATGAACGAGATCTAAGTCTCCATTCCTAAGAATGAAAATAAAATCCAAAAAGTAGAACAAAGGATCGAAAAAAACGAGGAGAAATTGGAAATAGTAGACCAAACCCTCTCGGCACAGAATAAGGAAGCGGAGGACTCCCTGATACAACTTGAGATGGATAGGGCCTCTTTTTACCTTCACTTTCAAAATATCGTAGAAGATAAAGAGGAGGACCTGGGAGATAAGATGGTGGAGCTGATCGCGGAGGCCCTCCAACAAGATAAGCAGGAAATAACTAGAGAGATCGACAAGGTCTACAGAGTGCAAACAAATTATGTGAGAAGAAACAGGCTCCCGAGGGAGGTCCATGTACGGTTTGTCAGAAAACGGGTGAGAGATATCCTATATAATATAGCACGGGAGGAACAAATTACGTTTGGAGGAAAAGAGGTGAATATTCTAAAACAGGTTCCAAGAAGAGTGAGGGAAAGGAGGAAAAACTATAGATTTTTGACAAGCCAGCTAAATAGGAGAAACATAACATTCAGATGGCTCTTGCCAGAAGGGATGTTAATATCATGGCAGGGGAGGAAAATTAAAATTAACACTTTAAGCACAGCCCAAGAGTTTCTAGACCAGTTAAGAGGAGGTGAAGAAGAACAAATCAGCAAGGAGGACACTGAAATGGCGAATACGGAAGAAGAAACGTCTCAAGAACAAAGCACAAGGGAAGACATAGAAGACGAGAAGAAAAAGGAAGACACAGAAGAAAAAGGAAAAAAAATTAGACCAGTAAGAGCAGTAACTTTAAAGGCAAATAAAAACTAGAGACTAGACACTAATACTAGGAATGAATGGTATTAAAATTTTAACGTTAAATGTTAATGGCTTAAATGAATTTAAAAAGAGGAAGTTAATACTGTCAAAATTGGCTAAACAAAATCCAGACATAATCTGTATTCAGGAGGTTCATATAAAAAAAGATGAAGCACATTATTTAGAATATACTAAATTCGGTAAAGTATTTGTGTCACTAGCTAAGAAAAAGAAAAGGGGGGTAGCTATATATGTTAAGAAAGGGATAGAAGCAGAATGCAAGTATAAAGATGAAAAAGGGAGAATACTAATAGTGGAAATAATGAGAGGTATCTCGAAAGTGTTGTTGGTAGGGGTGTATGCCCCAAATAAAAGACAAGGGAAATTCTATTGCAAATTGCATGAACAGCTCGCAAAATGGGCTCAGAATGAAATATGTATGCTAGGGGATTTCAATGGAATTGTTGACCCGAACAAAGATTATAAAAGTGGTAAAATTAGGAAAAATAAAAGATCTCCCCTACCTAAAAGCTTCTTTGCTTTAGTTGATGAAATAATGTTAATAGATATGTGGCGCACATTACATCCCCATGATAAACAATACATATTCTATTCCGCTCCGCAGAACTCCTGGTCCAGAATAGATATGGCTTGGGCCACCAGGAAATTAGGATTGGAAATTAAAAAAGTCTATATATGTACAAATGCCTGGGCTGACCATAAGCTTCTTGAAATTAACTGGCACTATGTCAATAAGAGGAAACAACCGAGATGGAGTTTAAGGACGAATTTGTTAAAAGATAAAGAGTTCCTATTAAAATTGAATGAAGAAGTAAAGCAATTTTTTATTGAAAATGGGAAACAAGACACGGCTAGAGAAATTGTTTGGGACACCATGAAAGCTTATGTAAGAGGGATAGCCATTTTGCACACGGCGTTTAAAAATAAAGAAGAACAGAAGACTAGGGAAGGTTGCACTAAAACTTTAGTAGAAGCCGAAAAGGAATTACAACAAAACCCAGGTGATGAGGCAGCTAAACAAAGGTGGTTGATGGCGAGACACAGAATGAATATGTTGGACCAGGAGGAGATGGCACAAAAAATAAAGAGATCAAAACACTACTGCTTTGAAAATGCCAACAAGTCGGGAAGATGGCTTGCCTATAAATTAAAAAAAGAGAAGGAAAAAAATCAGATATTGGTACTAGAAGACTCTAAAGGTAATCTTCTAACAAAGGAAGAGGATAAATTAGAAAGCACAAGAGAATTCTTTGAAAACCTATATAAAGATGAAGGAATCGAGCCAAACAAGGTGGAACAATATTTGATGGATGCTAGCCTACCCCAAATCACAGAAGAAGAAAGAGAAATGCTGAATAAAAAAATCACAGTAGAGGAATTAAAAACAGCCCTTTCTAAAATAAAAAAAAAAAAAACAAATCTCCGGATCCAGATGGTCTTCCTGGGGAATTTTATGTAAAACTTGATGAAACACTGAACTTGGAGTTATTAGAAGTATTTAATGAGGCTTTGGTTGGCTCAACAATTCTGGATACTTGGAGGGAAGCATACTTGATGCTCATATTGAAAGAAGGTGCCGACCCAAAACGAATAGCAAATTATAGGCCCATCTCCCTTCTAAATTCTGATTACAAACTGTTTATGAGCATAATAGCAGAGAGGGTCAAAAATTTTTTAAATTCTTGGATCCATAAAGATCAGAATGGATTCCTCCCGGGGAGACAAATTAGGGACAATCTGAGAATAGTGCTAAATATTATAGAATATTATGAACAACATCCCGAAAAACAGCTGGCGCTAATGTTTGTTGACACCCAAAAGGCTTTTGACAACTTAAACTGGAGCTTCATGATTAACCAAATCAACTTAATGGGATTTGGGACAAATTTCAGGAAGATGATTCAAAATATTTACTATAAACAGAGGGCCAACATATTAATGAATGGGGATAAGACTCAGATATTTCAGATTCAAAAAGGAGTAAGGCAGGGATGCCCCCTATCCCCCTTACTCTATATCTTGGCGTTAGAGGTGCTACTTAGAAAGATTAGAGCTGACAAAGAAATTAAAGGATCCAAGATTAGGAAGGAAATATATAAAACGCAAGCTTTTGCGGACGATGTAGCCCTCATAATAGAAGATCCACTAGAAACGGGACCAAGAATATTGCAAGAAATACAAAAGTATGGTCAAGTGGCTGGCCTTAAACTTAATAGGGAAAAAACTAAAATAATAGTGAAAAATATGTTAGATACATAGAAAAAGGAATTGGAAGTTCTATTAGGCCTCCAGGTAGTCAGGAAAGTAAAATACCTGGGAATTTGGATTACTGCGAGATTTTCATCATTAAAAGATGACAACTACACTCCACTACTGCAAAAAATACATCAAGACTTAAAAAGTTGGAAAAAACTAAAACTGTCTTTGATAGGTAAAATAGCAGCAATTAAAATGAACATTCTACCTAAAATTTTATTTCTGTTTCAAAATATCCCACTGACTCTAGACAAAAATTTCTTCCTAGATTTGAATAAATATATTAGGAATTTTATATGGGAGGGAAAGAAGTCGAGAATTTCATTTAAAACACTACAAGGAAAAAGACAAATGGGGGGTTTCGGACTCCCGGACTGGGAAGTCTACCAAAAAGCGGCGAAATTAATCTGGACTAAGGAGTGGGTTACGCTACGAAATAGCAGAATCTTGATGCTAGAAGGACATGATCTGCAAGAAGGGTGGCACGCCCACCTCTGGGATCCCAGAAACAAGAAGAAGTCTTATTTCCACAAACATAAAATTAGAGAGACTCTCATACAAACATGGGAGGAAACTAGACAGAGGATTTATGTCAAAGTCCCAAACTGGCTCTCCATTATGGAGGCCTTGACCGCCCCAAACAGAACAGAAAACTATAAATTCGGCACATATAAAGAAATCTTAGACGAAAATGGAAAGATCAAATCTCTGGACATTTTGAGAGAACAGGGCTTTAACTTAGATTGGTGGAACTACCTGCAGATAAATTCAAGATATCAAAAAGACAGGGACCAATTTGGTATTGAAACAAAATATGGAAATTTTGACAAAATTATATGGGGAGTGGATAAGAAAATGCTAACAAAAATATATAACTTTTTATTAGACGAGAATAAGGCAGAGGCCATAGCCAAAAACCAATTAAACATATGGGAAAATAATTTTGGATACAGGTAATATTTCAATGATTGGGAAGAGGCCTGGAATAGAAATTACAAAATGACGAAATCCTCAACATTTAGGGAGAATCACTATAAAATGCTACACAGGTGGCATCTAGCGCCAGCCAGATTGGCGAAAATGTGCCCTAATCTCTCAGCTATGTGCTGGAAGTGTGGTAAACAGGTCGGCAGCTTTTACCATATGTGGTGGTCTTGCCCAGAGGCAAAAAGATTCTGGTCTAAAATATGATATTGGCTATGTGAAATATTGGAACAGGATATAACATCATCCCCAGAAATCTTTCTCTTAGGTATAACTGGAGATGGCTTCAATAACAATAAAACCCAGCTTATAATCCAGATAACAACAGCGGCTAGACTAGTGTCCGTGAAATTCTGGAAAACCCAACCACCAGAAGAAATGTTAATAAATAAAATTCTAGAGTGTGCAGAAATGGCAAAATTAACGAGCGAATTAACCGATGACGAGACATCCAAACATTATGAAGTATGGGGAAACTGGTATAATTGGTTAAACAATAGGAAAAAAGTATGACTTGTTTAATCTGTATATATATAGGGTGGAAAGCACTTATAGTCTGTAAATATAAGTATGAAATAGCTTAAGATGAAGTAGATTGGATGTAGGATACTTAATATCTATGAACACTGTACCTCCGAAAGATATAGAGATCTTAAACTTTTTTTAACTTTGAAAAAAAAACCTCAATAAAGTATTGTAAAAAAAAAAGAATAATATCTAGAAGTATCTAAGATTTTCCAAACATGGTAAAAAAACAGTGCTACTATTGCTGCTATAGACTGACTTGCCTACAGTCTTACGTATAACATTTCACATCCTCAGGACAAATTCCAATGTATCTGAGTATAGTAAAATGAACCAAATGAATCCATATCTGTGATGTTAATAAATGTGCTTTATAAGTTATTTCCTTGGACAGAACGTAGTGAAACAGACTGTCTCCAGGTTAGCAAAAGTGTGAGATAAGAGTGTATATTCTCTCTTCCTTCATTCTATATCCTGATTATATATTGAAGAAAGCTGGATGTCAGGCTTCCAAGTAATATACCCATAACAAGCAGAACTCGGAGGAAAGCAGTTTTCTCAAAGAACAAGTATATATAGTATTGGCACAGGTTGGTGAAAACCAACTCTAAAGGTTCCTGTGGTTTTCACCTAATTAAAAGCAAAAGTTTTTCTCCCTTTCCCAAACAATCAGTCACATAGTCCAATCAAGGTGCTGTCTGATTGCTTGGAAACTTTGCTCTTCCTCTCTTCAGCCACTTGTGGGAACGTCCTTGCTTCACAGGGGGAACTATTTTGTTTTGACTGCAAAACTCCAGCTATCTCTATTCCCCCTTCCCTAATTCCTCAGCACCATTGTGGCAGCACTGAAGCCTCCAAAATGGCCTCAATCAGGCTAGCTTCAGAGTTGACACTGGATTGAAAGAAGAGGACCATGGAGTCAAGAAACACAATGAAAAGCAGGTCTACAATTGACTAATGACAATAGGTCCAGAAACTACCTTAGCATGGATAGTGAAGGCATTGAAAAATGATACCTTATACTGGTGAAAATCAACCAGAAATGGCAGAAGAATCATCATCTGGTAGAATGGCAATGAAGGCCTCAGAAAAAAGGCCTTTGAGCGTCATGACTACAAAAATTAGAATCATTTTTATTCTGCATTCTAATAAATTTTGGAAATAAATAAAACACTGCAACAAATGAGAGATCAAACGGATTCCTGACCAACCTAGCTGACAGCTTCATCAGCCAAAAGGTAAAGATGGAAACTAGAGGAACAGCTATATTGGACCTTATTCTTACCATAGAGGGGGTAGAAGTTTTTTTTAAAAAATTTGATTTATATGCCGCCCTTCTCCGGAGACTCAGGGCGGCTTACAGTGCATTAAGCAATAGCCTTCATACTTTTATATATTTATACAAAGTCAGCTTATTGCCCCCACAATCTGGGTCCTCATTTCACCTACCTTAAAAAGGATGGAAGGCTGAGTCAACCTTGAGCCTGGTGGGATTTGAACTTGCAGTAATTGCAAGCAGCTGATTTTAATAACAGTGAGAAAGTGACCATGTCATATTAAAATTCAATTTAAAAGAGACATAAGCAACAGAACACAATTAAACCAATGTTTTAGACTTTAAAAGAGTTGATTTTAACAAATCCAGAGACACCTTGGGAAGGATCCCACGGATGAAAATCTTAAGGGGAAAATCATCTCAAGATGCTTGAGAAACTTTGAAAAATACGATTATAAAATTCCAGTCTAGTTCAATACCACTGAAAAAGGAAAACAAGAAAACCAAGAACAAAACAGCATGGTTGCACAAAGAACTCTCAGACCAACTGAGAGAGAAAAAGGACAAGTACAAAAAATGGAAAGAGAGACATAACTAAGGCAGAATATTAACAAATAGCTTGAATCTGCAAAGTTAAAGTTAGGAAAGTTAAGTCTTTGAATGAAGTAAGACTTGGAACAAATGTCAAAAACAATAGTTTCCTTCAACACAAAAACCAAGAAAAAAGTCAAAGAAACAATTGGTCCACTAATGGGAGAAGATGGCAAAGATAACAGGCAGTAGAGAAAAAACCAGAACTGCTTAATTCATATTTTACATCTGTCTTCACGCAAAAAGAAAACACTGTGAGTTGATCTTGGAGTCCTAGTGGACAATCATTTAACTATGGTCAACAGTGTGGGACAGCAGCCAAAAAAAGCTAAAACACTCCTAGGTTGCATTAATAGAAGGATAGAATCAAGATCATGTGAAGTTCTAGTACCGCTTTACAAACCTTACTGAGACCACACTTGGAATACTGCACCAGTTCTGGTCACCACAACATAAAAAAGATGTTGAGACTAGAAAGAGTGAAGAAAAGAGCAACAAAAATGATTAGGTGGCTGGAAGCTAAAACATACGAAAAACAGTTACAGGAATTGGTTATGTCTAGTCTAGTGAAAAGAAGGACTAGGAGTGACATGGTAGCACTGTTCCAATATTTGAAGGGCTTCTACAAAGACAAAGGGGGTCAAAATATTTTCCAAACGATCAAAAGGCAAGACAAGAAACAATGGTTGGAAACTAATCAAGGAGTGAAGCAACCTAGAACTAAAGAGAAATTTCCTAATGGTGATAGCAGTCAACCAATGGAATAACTTGCCTTCAGAAGTTGTTGGTGATGGTGCTCCATCACTGGTGGTTTTCAAAAAGAGACTGGACTTAAGCAGGAGAACCTATACCATTTCAGATAAATGTTTTTTTATCTGAAATGGTATAGGTCTCCTGCTTAAGGCATTTAGACTAGAAGACTAGTTCTAATCTAAATGAGGTCCCTTCCAACTCTTATTCTATGTTCTATGTTCTAAGACCTTGATACTACCTAAAATTAAATTTCTATTCCAAGTGGCACCAATTCCAGTCTTGGACACAAACTTGCAAGACTGGCAAATAACATTCAGTAGATTTATATAGAACAGAAAAGAATGAGAGTAATATTCAAAATGTTGCAAGTCGCAAAAGAAAGATGTGGACTTATTTCATAATCTTACATTATAATAAGTGAGCAGTTTATCATAGATTAAATGAATAAAATCCCCCCAGTAGTGTTGGCTTAAGGTATTTATATTAAAAGAAAAGGAAAGAATGTGAAGGGATGTATTATAAATTTTTTATAAAATTTGTAATATGAAAATTTATAATATGAAATCTTCTAAAAACAAAATGAACAAAAACAAAAATTATCCTGGTGATGTCATTGTTAATGCCACCCATCAGATGCCTTTTATTTCAAGGACAACAATAGTAAGGAAGGACTCCCAGGGGAGGCATGGCAAATTGAAAACCTATCTGTGAAAATGGAGCCGATAACCACACTAAGGCTGAAGAACAGGTTCTTCAGAACCTTTCCAGATAAGGAGAGCCAGAGATACATGTGCTCTGGATGGCTGCTTCTTGTGAGCAGACCTCAGGACAATGGTCTTCTACAATTTTGAGTGCTGGGAGATGAAGGAATTAGCCATCCTGTAGGCAACAGTGGTCACATTTTTATAAAGCACACTATGTTGGTAAGCCTCACTTTCAGAAATTGCCAAATAATCATTTTAAAGCTACTGTATATACTTGAGTATAAGCCGAGTTTTTCAGCACATTTTTCATACTGAAAAAAGCCCCCCATGGCTTATAATGGAGTGACGAAAAAAATGCCTTTTTTCCTGCAATCGTTTTGGCTCCCAGGGTTGCAGGGAGGCTTGCTAAAGCCAAAATGGGGCATGGGGATGTGGCGCCCCTCCCCCGCGCCCCTTTTTGGCTCCCAGGGGTTGCAGGGAGGCTTGCTAGGGGCATGAGGGGGGTGACTAGCAAGACTCCCTGCAGCCCCATGGAAGCAAAAATGGCCTGCGGGGGTGGGTGGGGCTTCAAGGGAGAAAGAAACAAAGAAATCCTCACTGTTTAGGGAGATCCCATGTGCACTGAGCTTGAGTTGAGAGCTTCTTGTAATTGAGAGCTTCTTGTAATTGGCTGCTAGCTATCCTTGCTCAGGCTAAGCCAGGAGTGGGTAAATGTGGCCTTTACAACCTGTGGACTTCAACTCCCAGAATTCTCCCAGCTTGGCTGTCTCAGGAATTCTGGGAGTTGAAGTCCACAGGTTGTAAAAGGGCCACATTTGCCCACCCCTGGGCTAAGCTAATCAGAAGTGGAGCTCTAAGAATGCCAGATGAGAAGGAGAAAGGGAGGGAGAAAGAAAGAGAAAGAGAGAGAGAAGAAAGAAAGAGACAAAGAAAGAAAGAGAAAGAAAAAGAAAAAGGAGGGAGAGAGAAAGAGAATGCAGGTATCTCTTAACAGAGGCTTGAACTTGCCTGAAATTAAATCAAGCCAGTGACTGGGTGGGTGTGGCTAGCTGGTCATGTGATATATGTGTATAGGGACTATTCAGAGGGCTGAAAAAAGTCATTTCTGACAGGTCCTCGCACTTTTGACCATGCAGCATTCTTAACAACCATGTCACTCATTTCACAACTGCTTCTCTTCACCATGGTGACAAGATAGGGAAAAAAACGTAAAATGTGAGGACAGTTGTAAGTTCGAGGACTGGTCAAAAGTGCGAGGACCAGTCAAAAGCAACTTTTTCAGCCCTCTGAGTAGTCCATATGCACAAAAGGACTACCCAGAGGGCTGAAAAAAGTCATTTCTGACAGGTCCTCGCACTTTTTTTTTATTAAAAAGTTTTATAAGAATACATTTTCTCCCCCCCTCTTTTCTTATTAAACATATTACATTACAATTACAGTCATTTGTTTCTTCATTTTCTTACAGTTTAGTAACATTTCACATTCCCCCCCTTTTACCTCCCCTCCTTTCTCCTTTAACACACTTTTGTATCCAAATTTTTATCCCCAATCCGTCCAACCCTCCCTCCCCCCCCACCCTAGACCTCCCAGAGCAGAAACAAGGTATTGCAATGACAAACATATGCTAGAATATACTAACATACTATAAGATTCAAAATTTCCCATACACTCTTTAACTCCCCTTATTCAAATTCATCAACCTCCCTTTTACAAATTCTAAATCAATTAAATTAAATTCTTTTCCCCAAATATAAAAATCAATTCATTAACTTAAAAATATTACAACATTAAAGAAAAAGAAAAAAAACCTAGACAAGTATCCTTCCCACAATCTCAAACACTGTTCATTTTCAACATTTCTATAATAAAACTTAAATTATTATCCATCCTTTTTACTTATTAGAGTTAAACATTTTAAAAACCTTAAACTTTTTATCTCATATACCTTTTGAAATCATCAGTAATCTTTCTTTTTCCATAATTCTTTCAGCATTCCTCCTGCCCCTCCTTTTATTTTTGAAAATTTCTTAGGCTTGATTTGAGGTTGATGTATCATGAAAACTCACTTTCTTTTTATAATCTTTTTCTTTGGCTTGGGCTTAAAACCCCCATTTCGTCCTTTCTTGCTTGTATAATCCAGCAATTTACTCCTTTGTTTATAAAACCACCAATTGTTGCCAAATAGTTTATCCGCTTGTAGCGATAGATCCAATTCTAACTCTTCTGTAGGCTGGGTGGAAATGTCTGCCAAAACCTCTTCCATTGTTCCTTCCTGCAGTTCAGTCCCGACAACCTGCATTTCTCTCTCCAAACTCTTCTGATTAATTTCATTTTGTTTTTCAACCAGCAAATCATTATTATTCCTCCAATTATTTCTTTGAAAAGTTCTTTCAATTGAAGCCGAAATATTAGAGGTAAAAGAGTCTAAAAGTTCTTGAAAAACTTTTGCAGTCACAACTTGGGAATTTGCTGATTCACCAGGCAATAATCCTGCAGGTCTAATGTCAGCCATATTTCAATTTATACTTATTTAGCTGTCGGACAAAATCCATATATTAACCACACAATCTAGGCATCTAACTTATTTAAAGTCAGTACCCAGTTCTTTTCCATTCCACTTCCACTTTACAGTGTAATCCGGTAGCTCTGTCTCTGTTACAAATGTTAACAAGCACTAACAATCACTTTCACTAGTAGATTTCATCCACGCCCTCAGGCGCCTTTTTTTTCCTGTTTCAAACGGAGTTAAATATTTTTCTGCCTTCATTGCTGTTCTTTTGATCTGCTCAGCCAGCACCTGAGATTCACGTTACAAATAATTCTTAAAATTGTATTACCCATAAATGATTTGAAATTGAGTTGCTGGGGTGGTCGCGGCGTCTTGCTCTGCTTCAGCAGAGTCGTTCTGGGTCTGGAGCTGCTTGGCTGGTTTCTGGAGAGTTCCCACACTTCGCACCCCAGAGTTTTTTCTGGGGGGCCTTGGGGAACTCTACCCCCTCCTGCCTGCTCTTCACTCTCCCCTTTGCCCGGGGAGAGACTTTCAAGCCTCCCGACAGCATTGGCCAGCTGTTTGGGGGCTTTTACAAAACCACGGAGCGGGTGCTCATGTCAGAGCGTCCTCGATGCTTTCGCGGCGCCACCAGAAGTTCCAGGTCCTCGCACGTTTGACTGATTTATTTTTATTTTATTTTTATTTTTATTTGATTTATATGCCGCCCTTCTCCGGAGACTCAGGGCGGCTTACAGTGCGTTAAGCAATAGCCTTCATACTTTTGTATATTTATACAAAGTCAGCTTATTGCCCCCACAATCTGGGTCCTCATTTTACCCACCTTAGAAAGGATGGAAGGCTGAGTCAACCTTGAGCCTGGTGGGATTCGAACTTGCAGTAATTGCAAGCAGCAGATGTTAATAGATGTTAATAACAGGGTGCTTTAAACCACTGTACTACAGGCTCTGTGACTGATGCAAAAATCCAATTAGTGCCATGTAAATTCTGGAATCCCCAAAGACCTTTCCCATTGTATTTATTAAACAAATTTATATAGCTACCCAACTCATATACAGTACTTAAAGTTATTGTTGATACCATATTGTTTTTGTTGATCCTCTTTTCCACTTACAGAGCTAGTTTACTGTTTTTGTTTGAAATCAATATTCAAAAACATTTAACCTACTGATGTCTCAATCAATGTAATTTTATTGGTAACTATTTTTATTTTGAAATTTACCAGTAGCCGCTGCATTTCCCACCCCTGGCTTATACTCGAGTCAATAAGTTTTCCCAGTTTTTTGTGGTAAAATTAGGTGCCTTGGCTTATATTCGGGTCAACTTATACTCGAGTAAATACGGTATTAGAGATCTTCAGAAATGACAAGTTTGAAAAGTAGCTTCAACTCTGAACAAAAGGAAAAATAATTATAAGGTTAAGAATTGAAAACATTTGAGATAACAAAAAGATTTTAATTCAAGGAAGTTATAAATGGATTAAGGGTCCAGCTAAATTTTGAATATTGATTTTTATTATTTTATTTTATTTATTTATTTTTAAAGTTTTTTATTTTTTAAAACATAAAACATAAAATACATCTTTTTAGAGAAAGGATTTGATCCGGTATAAAGTAAATAGAATTACTCACATTCCTTCAACCAATTTTGTTCCAAATTTTATCCATTTACATCTTTAAAAAAAAAGAAAAAAAAATCTTATTCTAAACATTTAGATTTTAGACATTCTACTATGTCACCCTAAATTCTAAACAATTATTTCCAAATAAATATCATTCCAAATCTTTATCATTTTAGCAATCATTTAACAGAATGCAATCGTGCAAGTAATTATGGGAGCAACATGGCGCTCGCATGTAACACCTCTTCTACGCGAGCTGCACTGGCTTCTGGTGGCCTTCCGAGTGCGCTTCAAGGTGTTGGTTTCATATATATTCCTCATATATATTCTTCATTTCTAAGACGCATTACATCGAAACTATATTGTACCTCATTTAAATGGCAACTAGTATCCATAATCTTGACAAAAAATATTTTCCTTCTCTCAATTGTTTCTAAATCTTGACTACTGCAATGCTCTCTACATGGGGCTCCCCTTGAAGTGCATCCGGAAGCTCCAACTGGTCCAGAATGCGACCATGCGAGTAATTATGGGAGCAACATGGCATTCGCATGTAATACCTTTTCTACGCGAGTTGCACTGGCTTCCGGTGGCCTTCCGAGTGTGCTTCAAGGTGTTGGTTCTTACCTTCAAAGTGCTCCATGGCTTAGGACCTGAGTACTTACGAGACCACCTACTGCAACCGATAATCTCCCACCAACCAATACGCTCTCACAGAGTAGGCCTACTCATAGTACCATCATTAAAACAATGTCGTTTAGTAGTTCCAAGGGAGAGAGCCTTCTCTGTGGGGGCACCTACTCTTTGGAACAAAATACTCCCGGAATACGAATAATCCCAGATCTTCGCACTTTCCGACGTGCCCTGAAGACTTTTCTGTTTCAACAAGCAGGGCTAGCATAAACACCTAAATTCTATGCCGAGGTCTTAGCAGATACACCAAGTTGACTCAATTTATTACTGTTTATAAAATAAATAAATAAATAAAAGTTATATGTATATGAAATCTTAATCTGTTCACCGCCCTGATTCCTTCGGGAGAAGGGCGGTATAGAAATTCAATAAATAAAATCAATCAATCAATCAACATTTCCATCTAAAATTTATCGCTCCCAAAATACTTTATTTTAAAGTCTAATATTTAACTGATTCCTAATTTAAATAGCTATTTCCCAACAGTGTTTTCTGCCACTTCTATCTCTATTTATTTAACTGGTTCATAGTTTGGCTTAACTATTCTCCAGTATTGTCTCCTCCACTTCCTCCTGAGTTTATTTTTTGACTGGTTCGCATCTTAATCAGTTGCTTTCCAGCGATGCTTTCCTCCACTCCTAACCTTACTTATTTGAGCTGGTTCACAGTATAATTTTAACTGCATACCAACGTTATCTCCTTCAGTCCTCCTAAATCTATTATAAAACTGGTTTGCAACTCAAATAGTTGCTTCCCAGCAATGCTTTCCTCCGCTCCAACCTCTATTTTTAAGTGGTTCACAACTGTATTTCCGTTGCTCTCCAGGTATATTTTCCTCCACTCATAACTTTTTAGGTTTTGGCTAGTTCACAGTTTTGCTTTAACTGTTACCTAGCGTATGCTTTCCTCCACTCCTAACTCTAATGGCTGGTTCACAGCTTTACTTTGGCTGTTTTCCAGCTCGTGCTTTCCTCCACTCCTAACTCTTATTTTTATTTTTAACTGGTTCCCAGTTTCGCCTTAACTGTTCTCCAGTATGATGCTTTCCTCCACTCCTACCTTATTTGTAAGATTAGATCACAGCTTTACTTTCACTGTTCTCCAGAATCATGCTTCCCTCCACTCCTAACTTCATTTGTTTAACTAATTCATAATATTTTATTTTAATTATTGTCCAGCTTTATGTTTTCCTCCATTTCTACATCTCTTATTCAATTATTTAACTTTAATTTAATTAACAATATATTACTCATATTCATTTTTAAATCCATTCTCCTCCATATCTTTAACTGATTTAAAATAAAAAAGTATATCGACAAATATCTTAGCTCCTATTCTCTCCTAGGCTTTCTCCCGTGCGATATTTATTTCCAGTAAATATCAACATTTTAAATCACTTTAAAATCAATTTTCTATAATTATTAAATCTGTAATTAATTCTTCTTAATATCCAGTACCTTAGAGAACATTTTCTTCTAAATTATTAGGTCTGTAAATAAAGCTTAAAAATTCCAAGTTTAAAAAGGTATTAAAACATCCAAAAATCATAATTTTCAATCATTTATACTCATTTTTTCCTAGTCAAATTGTTGTATATTTATAAAATCAACTTTGATAAAAATAATAGTGAAAAAGGAGAGAGAATAGTAACAATATTAATAATAGTTAAAATGAAAACAAAAGAAAAAAACAAGAATAAAAATAGGAAAGAGAATAGAAATATAACAAAAGAAATTGAAAAGAGAATTAGAAAAAATAGAGAGGGGAAAAGGGACAAAAGAAAAAAAAGAAAGAGGAAAGAAAAAAAATAAAATAAAATTGAGAGAGAGCCCAGAGAAGAAGGAAGGGATCTCCTAAAATTATTCAGAGATCAAACTCCCAGACACCATTACATCCATTTAATTCAAACTATGGTATTTTGTTATCTTGTTACTTTATATTCCATTTTTTCCCCTTCTCCAATCTATCTGAATATATTTATTTTCCATTTCAGTGTCCTCAAAGTTATAAGTTCTATAAAGTTAATTCTGAATTGACTATTCCATATATGGTATCATCGTGTTCTTCTTTTGTTGCCACACCTTTTTTCTCTTGTTGTCACACTTAATAAATCAGTTTTCATTATTCCATTTAGTTTCGTCTTTCTGGTCTTCAATATCCTCCAATACACAGATTATATGTCCAAAGTTAAGCCTCTTGAAATTTTTCTCAAAGTAATCCACTTTAAGTAACAAGCAACAAAGTTTCTCTTTCAAGTAACAAGCAGTCTGGAATTTACACTTTCAGTTTTCAGCTGAAAGCCATCTTTTCCATCTCCATTTGTCTTTTATCTTTACTTTTAAAAGCATATTTATTTCCTCTTCTCCTTCCTCTCTCTCAAACATAATCCAATCTCGTTTAGCCACAAAAAATAGCCACAAAAAACAAAAAAAGACTTCTGGTGGCTCCGTGTACCACCAACGGAGCTCTCTTCAAGAGCTCCAGCCCTGTGTCTCCATTTAGCCGCTAGAATAGTGAAAATCGCCTGTCTAGTGGCTTCAAAACTCCCCAGGGAAAAGGGGGAGAGAAGAGTAGAAGGGTCTGGGTAGAGCTCCCCTAGACCCCCAGGCTTTTTTTTTTTGGCCTGGGGCTTGCAGGGTGAGAGCTCCCTGAAAGCCTTTCAAATCTCCGGAGCCGGGACGAGTCTGCTACAAAGCAGACTGAGGCGTCGCGTCCACCCCAGCAAGAAACAAAAAGGATTAAAAAGAATTTGGACTTTTGAATTTGAATGCTGGCAGAGCTGACTCAGAAGACTAAAGGTATTTTATGCTAACTCCGTTTTAAGAAACAAACAAAAAAAGATGGCGCCTTTCGGCATGAAAATTGAAACCTAAAAGTGAAAGTCCTTGTTAACATTGGCAACAAGATATCAGGTTATTTAAGAAAAAGATTTAAAGTGGAAGTTGAATGGAAAAGACTGTGGATTGACTTTAATTGACTGATATCTTTAATTTGTCTGGAAATAAGTTAATGACCTGATAGCGGAATTAATACAAATATAAAAAGGACAATTGAAAAATGGCTGAACTTAAAGAAGGATTACAGCAGTCAGCAAACCTACAAGCGGTGACTGTGAAAGACTTAAAAGACTTCGTAAAAGCTTTTACTGCTGAGATAAGACAATTAACAGAGCTATTCAAGATTATAAATTGGGGAATGTTTTGCTGGCTGTAGAACAGGAAGAGATCAATTTGGATAATGTCTTTGTGGAAGGGGAAAGAGACATGATTGAGGCAAAAATGGAGGTTGTTATACCAGATTCACAAGTTTTGGAAGAGGCTTCCATTCAATTAACTGAAAAACAGCAAGAGGACTTTTTACTGCAGTTTGATAATTATGACAAGGTTTGGTTTTACAGACAGAACCGAAATATAAGGAACGAACTGATGGATTACAAATGCAGGAGTCTTCGAAACGGGCTTCAAAATAAAGCAAATAACCCCAAGAAGAGAAAAAATTCCTAAGACATATTATCTACAATTTCAAATTAAAAAATTCTCGAAAATAAGAGCAGAAGGAGGAGCAATGTCGAAGGAGATTTTATTGGAGAAGGACTGGAAAAAATATAGAAAGAAAGACTGGCCATAATTTGGAGATTGTTTTATCAAGTAAACGTATTTAATTAAAGTTGGAGTAGGGGGAGGAGTAACGCTGAAGGGGGAAAATATATGAAGAAATAAAGACTGGTCATATTTTGGATTGCCTTATGAATTTAAAAGATTTAATTAAAGTTGGATAACTTTTGTATTTTATGATAGTTTTAAGGTATAGAAGTTTAAAGGCAAAGAATATAGAAAGAAAGACAGACTGGTCACATTTTGGGATTTTTTATATATATTTTGAACAATATTTTGCTAAGGGATTAAAATGTTTAAAATAACTTTTTTATAAATTTGAAATGTGATAAGAGAATTTAGAAAAGGAAGATTGATGTATAATTTTTAAAAGGGGAGTTAGCAAGTGTGAGAGAGTTTTGAATTCCGTAATAGTTAGTACATTTTAGTCTATATTGGTTAAATGTTATATTCTGTTTTTGCTCTGGGAAGTCGGGGGGGGGAATTGGAGATAATTGGGCATAAAATGATGAATAACAATTTATTATGTAATGTTTGGCTGTTTGAATTATAAAAAATAAAAAACTTTTGTTTAATAATAAAAAAACAACAAAAAAAGACCAAATCTGTAATAGAATCATTTTAAAAAAGTCTATAATTAACACTATCTATCAACAGGTCTTTTCTCCAACATTCATTTGAGTCTTTTTGCCCCAATGTTTCTCAGCTGCTGTTAAGGCTTCTCTGTGGGGGCACCCACTTTCTGGAACCAGTTGCCCCCGGAGATAAGGAGAATTCATGACCTCAGTGCCTTCCGCCGTGCCCTCAAAACTCATATTTTCCAACAAGCCGGGCTGGCTTAAGAAGAAATTTTAAATATTTTAATTGGTTTGTTAGTTTTAAATTCTGGAGCCAAATTTATGTATATTTTAATTGTCTTAATATTTATATTTCATGTTTTTATTTCTGGCTGTACACCGCCCTGAGTCCTCAGGAAGAAGGGCGCTTTAGAAATTGGAAAAAAAAAAAGGCTGGGGCACACTTTTTGTAATCCAGCATTTACGGGCAGTTTCCACCTGGGCAGAAGTCGACTCACCTGGCTTTCAAACTCCCTGCTCCGCTCTCCGCTTCTCCTCCTGCACATCCTTTGTCCTGGTTGCCATGGCTTCGGGGCAGCTGCCATGGCTGCTACATCCACTGCCGCCGGTGCAGAGGGCAATCCTCCGGCCCCAAGGAACTTGCCCGTTCCTTTTGGCTGTCCGAGGGGTCCCTCTTTATCCCTGTAGAGACAGGGTAGGTCCGCAGACCTGGCGGTGGCGGCTTGACAGACGGGGTTTTTGTGGGGCTCCAAGGAGCCCTGCTAATTCCACATCTGGGATGCCGCGGTGGCAACCGGAAGTCAATTTTTATTATTTTATTATTATTGGTATCATAGGAACCAGATTTAATCTGGCTCTTAGACTATTGTATATCATTACAAGTGACTTTATGATTTTAGAAACTGAACACTAGAAGGGACTAAAGATTCTAAGTAGATGGGAAAAAAAATACAAGCCTGCTTTTGGAACCTGCCCATTATGGTTATAGGTCATAATGGTGGTCAAATGGATTGGTTACATGATTGACCTGATTTTACGACAGTTTTTGCAGCAGTTAAGTGAATGCAATCATAAGCACAAACACTGCAGTAGTTAAGTGAACTCATTGAATACTAGGGTATGATGTTGCTGAAAACCAGAAGCGTTGGTTTTCAGTACACTGTTACAGAATGCGCTCATGCTGTCTCATGCTGTGGAGTACTGCAAATATTTCAATCAATCAGAATAGAGCTGAAAGGGACCTTGTAGGTCTTCTAATCCAACCCCCTCTGAAGCAGGAGACCCTATACCATTTCAGATAAATGGTTGTCCAGTCTGCTTAGAAACCTCAAATGATGAAGCAACTACTAAGTTCACCCTGTTTGTTCCCTAAACTTTGAGCATTAGTGTATAGGTATTTGAGTCCTTTATGGGTCTTGGGTATGTTTCTTATATCTCCTTTGTAATTGGGATTTCCATCCTTTCCATCACACTCTATTTCAGTATGTTTTTCTTTTTTTATTTCTTCTTTACATCCTTCCTCATTTATCTAGTGGTTTTTGCTTGGAATGAGATTCTAAAGGTTGTGAAGATTGGCTCCCCTCCCCCCTCAATTTTAGTTTAAAGTCCTTTTGATAAAATGGACGTTGCTTACCTGAACTTCCCTTCTGGGTGCACTGCTGGAGAATCCAAAGTATGAGATTATTCACAGTGTATTAGCCAGAGACTGAGTGTATGTTCCTTTAAATTTTGTCTTGGTCACGCCTCCTGTGCTTGACTAGGTTAGTTTTGTTCACGAAGGCAGTATGAGGAGTCCAGATGATAAAGAAGAAGTAGAACCAACCAGACCTGAAACACAGAAACTCCACAGGGTGGGTTGGATTCTCCAGCAGCGCGCCCTGAACGGACGTTCAGGTAAGCCACGTCGGTTCTCCAGCACGCTACTTGGAGAATCCAAAGCGTGGGATATACCCAAGCAAGTCCAAGTAGGGGGGGGATAGCTACTGGTCTGTGGTGGCCGCCGAAAGTCGGACTGATTGCAACACACGGCGACCAAACGTTGCTTCAGCCGATGCAAAGGAGTCGACCTTATAGTGTTTGATAAAAGGCATCAAGGTAGTCCATGTGGCTGCTCTGCAGATTTCGGTAAAGGAAGCATGGGTAGCTCAAGCCACAGTTGTAGATGCGCTTCTTGTAGAGCGAGCTAGAATTCTGCCAGGGAGAGGCTTGTCCTTGAGCACATACACCTTGCAGATACAAACCTTCAGCCAGTGGCCAATGGTAGAGGAGGAGACTTTCTGGCCCAAAGAAGCCACGAGGAAAGAGACAAAGAGGGCCTCGGATCGCCGAAAAGGTGCAGTCCTTTTGATGTACCGCCGGATGGCCCTACTCACGTCCAAGGTATGCCACTGTTCTAACGGATGTCTCGGGTTGGGGCAGAAATCCGGGAGAACAAGTTCTTGTGCACAATGGAATAATGAGTTGACCTTGGACAGGTGTCAGCACCCCAAGTTTCATTCATCCTAGTGCTGACATGAAGAAAAAGAAAAAAGAAAACGGAGAGAGAAGAAGCAGGTTGACCTTTCACACAGTTACAACCCGGCAGATAACATCACCTAGGAGATGGGTTGGGAGGGGGACATTCCTGTGAGGTGACATAGTAAGAGTGACTTGGGAGATGGCCAATGAGACGCTGGGTAATGAGGGATGGAAAGGGAAGGGTTTGGGGGTTAGCAGGTCAGTACTGACACCGATGGAGTCGGGACCAGACATGTTCGTTCTTAAATAAATGAAAGATTTCATCAAAGACTATTTGTTTGGAAAATGTGATTTATTTGACAATGTCAGGACCTGACAGCAGAAAGCAGGACGACCCTATTAGAATGGAAGACGCATAGATTGTCTCTCACTGACAGGGCAGCTAATTCAGAAATCCGGGATGCAGATGTTATTGCTACAAGAAAACGACCTTGAGCGTCAGAAGATGGAGACTGATGGATTCGAATGGTTCGAAGAGGGGAGAGGTAAAAGCATGGAGCACCAAGGAAAGGTCCCATGTAGGGTAGCGGTGAACCATGGGAGGGCGGAGGTTGGAAGCGCCCCTCAGGAAGCTCCGAATCCGCAGATTGTGTGAGAAAGAATGCTCATCGCCCTTGGAGAGGACCGTGCCCAGGGCTGCCACATGTCTGCGGAGCGTGCTTGGGGCCAGGCCATTATCGAAGCTGGCGTGCAAGAAGTCCAGAACCTTGGAGATAGATGCAGTGGTCGGGTCTGTGTGTCTGGCTGCGCACCAGGAGCACAACGAACGCCAAGTGGCATTGTAGATTCTTGTAGAAGGCTGCCTAGAAGCCTGGATTATAGAGATCACCCGCCCCGAGAGGTTGTCCTTTGTCAGGAGAATCCTCTCAAGTGCCAGACGGTCAACTGGAGCCTTTGAGGCTCTGGATGCAATATGACCCCCTGGCTGAGAGAGATCCTGTCCCCTGGGATCCTCCAGGGATGGGCGACTGAAAGGCTCACAAGGTCCATGAACCATGGTCTGCGAGGCCAGTACGGAGAGACAAGGAGGACATCCGCCTTCTCCAGCAGGAGCTTCTGAATCACCCTCGGTAGGAGTGGGAGGGGAGGGAAGGCATAAAGCAGGCCCGGAGGCCAAGTACAGTGGAGGGCGTCAATGTCTTCTGCCGTGGGACACGGGAACCGGGAAAAAAATCTTGGTAGTTGGGTGTTGTTCGGATGCGCAAACAGGTCGAGGATTGGGCGACCGAACCTGTCCGACAGCTTGTGGAAGAGGGACGGGTGGAGGCACCATTCCACGTGATCAATCTGCCTGCTGAGCCAGTCTGCTTGGAGATTGGCAGTCCTGGAGATACACTCCACTGTCAGTGACAATGTGTGCTGCTCCGCCTAGGTGAGTAATCTGGTGGACTCTTCCATCAGAGGTGCTGATCGCGTTCCTCCCTCGCGATTCATGTGTGCCTTTGCCGTCACATTGTCCGTGAGAATTCGGACATGCTGACGCTCTACGAGGGGTTGGAACTGTAGTAGGGCAAGTCTGGCCGCTCAGAGCTTGAGCCAGTTGATGTCGTTGGCTAACTCTTTCGGAGACCAGCGGCCCTGTGTTATATGGGACTGAAGATGGGCGCCACATCCCAGCAGGCTTGCATCCGTTGTGACAGTCACTCGTGGAGGCTCCTGGAATAGGCAGCTGCTGAGCATGGCAGGCGAGGCCCACCAGTGAAAGGAGAGATGCACCTTTGATGGAAGCTGAACCCGAGATCTGGAGTTGCTGCGGCGTGTTTTCTGGTATAGCAGTAGGTACCACTGCAGCGGCCGGGAGTGGCATCTCGCCCACGGGATGATGGATATACATGATATCATTTTCCCGAGCAGCGTTGACAGAAGGATCAGTGGCACAGTGGGAAGCGACAACATTTGAGTCACCAAGAAGCGGATGCTGAGTCGTCGTTCCTTGGACAAGAACATCATGCCCCTCTGTGAGTCTATGACCACACACAGATGTAAGATGCGAGTGGTCGGATGAAGATGACTTTTGTCGCGGTTCAGTGTGAAGCCGTGTATCTGAAGGGAGTGTGTCACAGCCTTGAGATCCTGCAAGGCACGGTCAGGCGAGGACGATAGGATGAGGAAGTCGTCCAAGTAGCAGAAGAGTCGAATGGGGAGCTGCCTGAGGGAGGCTGCCACAGAGGCCAACATCTTCTTGAATGTCCTGGGGGCCAATGAAAGGCCAAAGGGCATGGCCCGATACTGAAAATGCTGATTGGCATATGTGAATCGGAGAAAGCGACGATGGGCGGCATGGATGGGAATGTGCAGGTAGGCTTCCTTCAGGTCGATAGAAGTCATCAGGTCTCCCGGTCGAATGCAATCCAATATTGACCATAGAGATTGCATCTTGAACTGATGGTAAACTATAAATTTGTTGAGCCCCTTGAGATCTAGGATCCCCCTCCAACCCCCGGAACTTTTGGGCACCAGGAAAAAGATGGAATAGAAGCTGGTCTCTTGGTGTTCTGGAGGAACCGGCTCTATAGCGGAAATGTCCAGAAGGTGTTGAATTTCTGAATCCATTCACCATCTCTTTTCTGGGTCTGTCGAAACAGGGCACTGGATGAACCTGTTAGGAGGGTTGGAGTGGAATGCTAAGGTAAGTCCCAAAAGAATGGTTTGCAGGAGCCAGGTGTCTGAAGTGGTTGTTTCCCATTGGTTTCTGAAAAGATGAAGATGGCCACCAATGGGAGCAGCGGAGCGATAGTCTATGGAAGGGTCTGCTGCCCGATCCTCGGAAGAGTTTCCTGTAGGGGGGCTGTTGGTGACCTCTATCTCGCAAGATTAGATCTTTCCGAGGGTCTGAGGGAGCCCTGGGAGTATGAACGGTAAGTATAGGACCTGCTGGGTCCAGAGTCAGTCCAAAAGAGTGGCCGTGGATAATACGGCCAGTCCGCCCGCCTATACGAGGAAGGCATCATTTTTCGTTTGTCTTTATACTTGATCAGTATAGGCTCAAGTGCGTCACCAAAGAGTCTGGGCCCTTTAAATGGCACAGATGCCAGCTGCCATTTGAATTTAATGTCAGCCCTCCAATGGTGAAGCCAGAGGAGGCGACAGGAAGTGACGGAAGAAGTGAGAGCCCGAGAAGCGAACTTTGCCGCATCTAGGGAAGCATTGGTGGTATATTCCGTGGCCGCCAACAACTTGTTTATATCCTGGTGTAAACGTTTACCTTCCAGAGGGAGATGGTCTTGCAGCTGGCGGAGCCAAATTAATGACACGCGCCAGAAGAATGAGGCCGATGCAGCTGCCTTTATCGCCCAAGCTGCCACCTGGTGATTCTTCCTGAGAACAAGTTCCGCTTTTCTGTCTTCGGATTGTAGATAATCGGCCACATCATTAGACAACATTGAAGATTAAGTCAACTGGGCCACTGGGGCATCCACCGATGGGAGATGCAACATGTCTTGCAGAGCTGGGGCAGAGCAATAAAGCTTTTTGTCTAGGGCGTTTGGTGCTGCTGAAGAGCCTGGGGCACTCCATGGACGTTGGACCACCTCAGAGAATAATTGTGGGCATGGAATAAAGTCCTTTTCTGCCCGAGGAACCATGAACAGACCATCATGTGGACGAGGAGTGTCAGAAGATTCAGGAGGAACATCAGGGGTATCCAAATTGGTTGAAACCTTGGGCTTGTGCAACAAGGATTTGAATAAAGATAGTTGGAAGAGCCTGGTCATATGAGGCCTATCTGAAGCGAGGCCTTCATCCTCAGAGAATTCTCTGTTTCTGTGATCTTTATCATCCCAAAGCGAGTCCTCGCTATGGACGGAATCTTGATAACCAGACAACTCCTGGTGATGGTCCCAGGTAGTGGTAGCCAGAAGTGGAGGAAGCTGTAAGGCAGATTGATGGTGGGATGGAGGAATAGATCCCGTAGTTAAGATCTGGGAAGATCTGGTTTCGGCGATTAAAGACTGGATATCAAGGGGCAGGTTCGTATGGAAACTTTCCCCCGCACGGAGACCCGCTGCTGTGGCATGAACGTAGCCTCAGGTACGGAACGCTGTGGTGCTCGGGTAGGAGGCATGGCTCCAGAATGGAATAGGATACCCACTGGAATGGTTGTGGCCACATTGCCACAAGCAGGTTGTTGAATGGCAACGCCCAACGCCAGGGTAGGATCTGCCGCAGTGGTTGCAGATATGGCATTAGAAATGTCTGGCGCCCCTGAGGTGGGCACTGGCGCCCCCTGAAGGGTTGATGTTTGGGCAGTTTGCCTCGCCAGTTCAAACTGACGTTCCAGGGCCTGGTGTCTCTGTTGTTTGGCCTTGATAGGTGGTGCTGGCCTATTGGAGACATGAGAGTCTTGAGAGGCATGCGCAGATGGAACGTGCGTGGCCCATTTATCGGCACCCCTAGACTTCTTTGGTGGGGGCGGGATGGCCGCGACAGGGCTATCAGGTTGCTCCAAATCGGAGGACAACTCAGAGTCAGCCATATTTAATGTGGACAGTCCAAGTGTTGTACTAAGGTTTTTTTGTTTTGTTTTTTAAATTATATACAACTATATACAAGTTCAGGAAAGGCTCCCAAACTTAGGATACTGTCTGCAAAAAAAGGGGGTAAACAACGTTACTGAGTCAGCTGCAACTGTGCTCAAGTCCAAAGTCTGCTGATTGAAACGTGGAAGCAGCAGCCAGACAAAATGGCAGCCAGTAATTAGGCAGCCACGATCACTGCCGAGATAGAAGATGGCCAGCTGCTAAGATTAGGTCCCTTCAAAGTTGGTCGCTGACAGAACAGTATAATAATCAGCTGGAGGGAATACCGGTAGGTGCTCTTCCTCGCGCTCCCCAGATAAGCGGGCAACGGCAGCAATATTAATGCGGAATGATCCGCTCCTCAGTGCCTCCTCAAACAAGTCTACAGTTGAAAATGGCACCGGGTGGGAAACTGCTCGTCAGCGCCTTTGCAGTCGGGTCGGCAATTTCAAAATGGCACAGGGTGGGAAAATTCCCCCCCAATGCGTAAGTGACTTGACAGGACATGAAGCAGTGGGCGCAAAACAATCTCTTCCACAGCGCCAACGGGGCCAGCAAAACAAGCAGCAGTATCGGCTCAAGGCATAAACAGGTCCTCAGCGCTTCAGCTCTGGCCGCAGCTAATGATGTCGGGTGCAGGTCGGAATCTCCGAATCTAGCGCTTCTGAAGTTAATTCAAGGTGCGCGAGCCCACTTGATGAAGCTCTTAGCGCAGTGCTGCCAGCAAAACGTCAGAGTATGCCCTGACAGATGGCAATGACTCTGGAGCCGCCAAAGGTGTCAGCAAGGATCGATGATAGTGGTGGTGGCGGTTGTGCCAGCAAGCTGGAGAACCAGCACACACACACCGGCGGCAATACAAGGACAGAGATGGCCCCAGTGGGACAGAGCTCCGAAATAATGGCTGATGACAGTTAATTAGGCCGGGGGGGGGGGGGCTGAGCCGTCCCCAGGTGACTCACCTCCTTCCTCAGCAGATATCAATCAAAGTCCAAGAATAAAATAAGAGAGGAAATTCCAGGATAAAAGAAGAAATTAATTTGAAGAATCCAAAACGTGAATAAAAGAACAGTATATTCACCAGCAAGCCAAATAGCAGTCTCTTCAGCTCGACTGAGTGAATAAAACTAACCTCAGCCAAACACAGGAGGCGTGACCAAGACAAAATTTAAAGGAACATACACACAGTCTCTGACTAATACACTGAATAATCCCACGCTTTGGATTCTCCAAGCAGCGCACTGGAGAATGAGCCAGTTGTTTTCCAAGTATATTCTTTCCAGTTCTTGTGAGGTGCAGTCCATCCTTTGCCAGTAGTCTTTCATATAGGTAATATAGACCATGGTCTAGGAAGCTGACGTTCTGTTGATGACACCAATTTTTAAGCCAGTGGTTTGTTTTCTAAAATCCTTTGCTCCTTTATTGGATGCTGGTCTTTTGTTGGAAGTATACATGAAAACACCAGTTGTGCTTCTAATTCTTTAACTTTGTTCCCTAGCTCACGGGTCACCAACCTTTCGGACCTCAGGGACCCTCCTCACCTGCCCATCCTGGCTCCTTAAGGCCCCCACAGGAAGCAGTTGTTGGAGCTAAGCAGCTACCATGAGAAAGAGTTGGCAAAACAGCTGGCTCAGTTCAAATTGGATCTGACCAAGAAGGAGGCTTAGCAGAAGTACCTCACTGAGGACTACGAGTATAGGCTTTCCAAGCAGAGGGAAGACTGCGGGACTGCAAGGCCAGGTACCGGCAGCTGGAGGTTCAGAGGGCTGAGATGGTCAGCTAGTTCCAGGCCATGATGCAGTCTGTCTGGAACAAGGTCCTCTGGCTCTTCGCCACTAGTGGCACATCTCTCCAGCCTTCGCCCAAAGTCCTATACCAGGAGGCTGAAGCAGATCCCAAGTCAGAATTTCTGCCCCCCTCCAACCCGCACAAAAAGATCCCGAAGGGGGAGGCTCTCTCCAGCAACACAAACGTTCATTGCACTTATCCGGCCCAGGGGCTATAGTTTGAGGATCCCTGATTTAGTGCAATATTAATAATGCTGTTTGGAAACAGCATTATTGGAAATTGGAAACATCCCAAGGGGCAATTGGAAACATCCCAAGGGGCAATTGAATGCTGTTTTCCATTCATCCCCTTCTCTGATTCTCACTCAAGAATCAGATTCTCACTCGATAGTGGGCCCCCTCGGTGTTTATCCGGGATGGCTGGAAAATTGAGTTTCAGCTTAATGTCAGGTATGCTTCCTTCAAAAACCAGGAAAGGAAAGACCAGACTCCATTATTGTGAAAAATCTGTACTTTTACTGGCAAAGAAACTGAACGCAACCAAGCAAAGCTGAAACTAAGGATTTTACCCGCGAACCTGCATATACAAATCATCCCCTCCCATTGTCCATCATAAATCATCCAATCCACAGGTCTTCTAGGGGTCAGGTGGAAGCACGTATGCCCACATCATCAATCAGGAATGTCACGACAGTTGGCCCGATAACAGTGGTTTCGATTTCCCCTTCTACGCATACTAGCCTCTAAGTAAGTTTCATTTTCGCCCCCCCCCATAGCCCACACACCCCTCCCCCTTTCTATGGCAGCCAAGCAGGAAGGCGGAGGCTGACAAATGCAAATCATTTTTCTGTGGACCACCAAAAATTTTTCACAGGTGACCAGTGGTCCACGGACCCCCAGTTGGTGACCACTGCCCTAGCTGTTTGTAATCTCGTTACTGTTTTCAGATTCATTGTTGCATGTAGGAGAAGAAAAAGTTAGTAATCCGTGGGGTTGATTACTTTAGTAAAGTGCTCATTTACATCTTTGATTTTTGCTCCATGGAGACAATATACCTCCATAGATTGACTACCTGGTCTGCAGACTATAGTTTCTGTTCCCCTAAGAATTGAATATCCTCTATCACCAATATTTGCCTTTTTCCCCCTAGGGAAGTCTGGGATACTTTTCTTTCTGTCGCAGGAATGCTGGGGTGTGCCTCTTGTTTAGAAACTATTAACGAATGCTCTTTTGTGAGTGTCTGGATATTTTCTTCATGGGGAAGCTATTAAAGCAATTGTTCAGTTCCAAAGGGGCTTCATTGAAGTGGGCTAGGGTAGATAATAGGGGCTTTGCTGTTGGTTGTTTTCTTCTAAAAGTGACATGTTTCCATTGGTCTTGCTCTTCAGATACTTATGTAGGGTTGTTTTTTTATGAAAACTGTTTGTTCCCTATTGTGTTCAATTTGGGTGTATCGGTTTTCTTCTTTATGTTCATATATGATGTCATTTTCTAAAGAAGCTGTTTGCTCCCTATTGTATTACTCCCAAACTTTTCTGGATGTTTTGCTGACACCAGGATTGTGAAATTGATGTTTTATGGATTTGCTTCTTCATAAGAGATGGGATATGGGATCAAGAGATATTTGTAACCTTGTGTGGGGAGGGGGGTGAAGTATTCCCAATTTGTCTGCACTTGTGATGAGGGTTTGAAGTAACTTTTAATGTTTCTTTTGTTTTTCTTTATTATATTCTTTTTTCTTGCACTTTTAATTCTTTGTATTCTATTTCGTTAGTTTAGTTTGTATTACGTTTTATTGTTGTAATCAAAATCTTTAAATCTATAAAGATTAAAATATTTAAATCTTAATCTTTAACAAATCTTTACTGTGGTAATCAAAATCTTTTATTGTTGTGATCAAAATCTCTAATTTAATAAAATTATATAAAAATGTTAGGAAGATTTAATCACAGCAAGTGCTCAATTAACAACCATTAAATGATTGTAATTTAATGATGTACACACAAAGTGTGAGTTTGGCAGCCATATAAATGTGTTTCTTAAATAAGATAAGTTCAGTGGCTGTTCAAACTTAGGACAGTGTTAAACAAGACTTATGGTAAGTCCTCAAAGTTATAGCCATTACAGTTTTATTTATTTATTTATTGAACTTTTATACCGCCCTTCTCCTAGCGGACTCACGGCGGTGAACAGCCAGGTAAAAAACATAATACAAAAGTTAAAATCATTTAAAAATAATTTAAATACAGTTTGGCCCAAAATTTAAAACATGTCAATTAAAAATCAATCAATATCAAATACTAAAAGCAATAAAGGGTCAGGCCAGCCCGGCTAATTGAAAAAAGTAGGTTTTTAGGGCCTGACGAAAAGTCCGGAGGTCTGGGATCACTCGTATCTCTGGGGATAGATCATTCCATAGGGTAGGTACCGCCACAGAGAAGGCTCTCCCCTGGGGGGTCGCCAGCCGACATTGTCTGGCTGATGGCACCCTGAGGAGGCCCTCTCTGTGGGAGCGAACTGGCCGGTGGGAGGCAATTGGTGGCAGAAGGTGGTCCCGTAAATACCCCGGCCCTAAGCCATGGAGCGCTTTAAAGGTGGTCACCAACACCTTGAAGCGCACCCTGAAGTCCACCGGGAGCCAATGCAGCTCGCGCAGGAGAGGCATCACATGGGAGCGCCCCATTGGTCCCATAATCCCCCACACGGCCGCATTCTGCACCAGTTGGAGCCTCCGGGTACACCCCAAGGGGAGCCCCATGTAGAGAGCGTTACAATAGTCCAGACGAGAAGTGACGAGTGCTTGAGTGACCGTGCGTAAGGAGTCCCGGTCTAGAGAGGGGCGCAACTGGCATATCAGGCGAACCTGATAGAAAGCACCCCTGGCCACGGCCGTCATATGCTCTTCTAAAGACAGCTGTGAGTCCAGGAGGACGCCCAAGTTGCGAGCCCTTTCCGTGGGGGTCAATGATTCACCCCCAATAACCAGCGATGGCACCAGCTGGCTATACCGAGACGCCAGCAGCCACAGCCACTCGGTCTTGGACGGGTTGAGTCGAAACCTGTTTCTCCCCATCCAGACCTGCACGGCCTCCAGGCACAGTGTTCCCACAGTTACATATTGCAGTTCCTGGGCTTGGCAACCAGCTTGAATTATGGTTACACAGTTGTTGTCAGGTTCCAATGTTGTCTTAAATAAATCGCATTTTCCAAACAAACAGTCTTTGATGAAATCTTTCATTTATTAAGAACAAACATGTTTGGTCCTAATTCCGTCGGTGCCAGTACTGACCTGCTAACCCCCAAACTCTTCCCTTTCAGTTCCTCAATTCTCAGCGTCTTATTGGCTAAATTCCAAGTCACTCTCACTGGAATGTCCCCCTCCCATCCCATCTCCTAGGTGACATTATCTGCCGGTTAAGTAAATGGGTGAAAAGTCAAACTGCTTCTTCTTCTTTTTTCTCTTCATGTCAGCACTGGGACGAATGAAACTTGGGGTGCTGACATCCGGCCCCTCCCCCTTCCTTTTTCCCCAAGGGGAAAACAACAAGGTAATTACCGTTATCCTGTCCGAGGTTGTGTTCCCCTTCTGCGTTAGGTTCCTGAGCTCGTCCTCACATAGGGGTCCTCCTCTGCCTCCTCGAATTGGGTTCGTAGTAGTTGTAAGAACTTAACTGCGTCTCGCAATTGGGGGGCCCTGTTCTTGTAGATGGCTGCTGACCACCTTCTTGCGTTTCCCTCAAATCCCTCTGAGATGGCACTGACTAGGGCTCTGGGAAATGGATAGAGGTGTCCATAGCGTTCGATGTAGATGTCAGCTGTATCGAGGAATTGCGCTAGCTGATCGGGGTCGCCATCGAACTTCCCTCTGAAACGGGGTGGGTCCATCTCTACCCCCTCGTTTGATATTCGGTAACCTAAGTAGTCTAGGCGTGATTGGTGGAACTCGCATTTTGATAGTTTGACATACAGGTTCGCCCTCAGTAGTTTCTCCAATACTTGGCGGACGAGGGGTACGTGTTCATCTAAGGTTTCAGTGTAAATGAAAATATCGTTCAGGTAGACGAGGACCCCGTTGTAGAGGTGCTCATGTAGAACTTCATTTATCAGTTGCATGAACACCGCTGGGGCTCCCTGCAGTCCAAAAGCCATCACCTTAAATTGGAAACTTCCTAGGGGGCAGTTGAATGCTGTTTTCCACTCATCTCCTTCCCTGATGCGTATTCGGTAGTAGGCTTCTCGGAGGTCTAGTTTGGTCAAACTTTTCCTTTGGCCAGGTGGGCTAGCATGTCCTTCATGAGGGGAAGGGGATATAAGTTGTGTATGCAGACGGCATTGATACCTCGGAAATCAACCAACCAGATGCATAGAGCCATCCTTCTTCTCTTTAAAAAGGACCGGTGCTGTGACCCGTGGTTTAGCTGGCTCAATGAAACCCCTTTGTAGGTTCTTGTCTATGTAGTTCCGCATTTCTTGCATTTCGCGGGTCGTCATGGCATATAGTTTAGGCTTAGGTAGCTTCGCTCCAGGGATGATCTCAATGGTGCAATCGGCCTCGCGGTGGGGGGGTAGAACGTCACACTCGGCCTCGCTAAACACCTCTGCAAGGTCTTGGTACTCCTCTGGGATCTGTTCTGTGTCGTGGGAGCTGTCGGTTGCGGCCGCTAGTTGCTCTGTTGTACCCTCAGGGAGGGGCCCTTGTATTGGTGGTTTCTTCCTTTGCTGTGGTGGGAAAGATTGGGGCTCCTGCATGGGGGGCATCTCCCCTGGTTGGAGGGGTAGGGGTTGGGGGCCCTTTGCAATCCTCAGCCTGCAGATTCCCTCTTGCCACCAAATGATTGGGCCCCACTTGTCTAGCCATGAGAGTCCCAGTATGACTGGATCTGTTATTTTGGGGGCTATTATGAACCGAATCGTTTCCCAGTGATCTGCCAGCTCCAGCCTCACTGGCTTGGTCAAGTGTGTGGCGTAAGTCCCCCCTACTAGGGATCCATCAACTTGTTCAAATCGGATTGGGTGGTTGAGTTTTTTAGCACGGATCCCCAATTTTAGGACTGTGGGCAGGTTGATCAGGCACCTCGTGCAGCCTGAATCTATTAGGCCTTGGAAAGTCCATTGGGTCCCTGTTTTCCGGGCTGTTAGGCGTATTGGGAAAAGAAAGGGGTGGACGGGTCTGCTCACCATCGGCTCGTCCTCACTGTTATACAACTCAGGGGATTGATTTCCCTCATCTGGGACCCCTCTGGTCTTGGGGGGACTCTCCATGGTGTGTTGGTGGCACATTTGGGCCCTCGTTCCGGTCGTGCCCTGGGCTGTGGGTCTGGCCTCTGTCTAGGGCTTCCACATGCTACTGCTGGGTGATCAATCCCCCGCACCTGTAGCACCTCATCGGGCTCCATGGGGCGACTGGCCTCTGGGTGGGCTGTGGCGCTGCAGTTCCTCGTCTGTCGGGTGGTCCCTGGTCTGGGTGGTCTCTCTCCGCGCTATCTGGTTGTTTTGACATGTCGTTGGCCCGCAGCTCTGTCGACTTTTTTTTTTTATTGAAAAGGTTTTAAAAGTTTTACATCCATTTTCTCCCCCCTCCCCAACCACCCCCCCGACTTCCCAGAGCAAATACAAAATATAAAATACAGCTCAAATTCCCTAAATTCAACTCCATTTCTCACTTATCATAATCATTAAACAAATAGATAAAAGGAAAGCAAGTCTTCTTCTTATTCCATCTAATTCAACAAAATTAGTATCCATTTATAATTACAGCAGTTAATAAAACAATTAAGTATTACCTAATCAAACCTATCATTACTCAATTTAGCTATTAGATACTTAACAAATTATTAGGTCTATACAATTTAACAAGATATTTTATAACTTCTTTCATTTAAAACAAAAAAAAAAAACCAAAAGAAAAAAAACCTCATTCAAAACCCCCAAATTTAAAATAAAATACTATATAAACTCTTCCGTCCTCCACTTTTAAACCATCAAGGTCCAATTATAATTAAAACACTTAATTAAAAAAAAATTGTAACTAAAAAATAATAATCAAACCTCTTATTAATTTATCAATACATATTAACAAATCAACTAAAAACATCATTTAATAGCTATATCAAACATTTAAATTCTTCATACTAGGTTAAACCAGTTGCTAATCTTCTTATCTTCACATCTTCCAACAGCATATAGAATGTCTTCCTTTGCGTCTACCCACCTAAATAAAAGTTGCTTCTTTATATAACCCCCCCCGAGTGACTTTGTAATTGTATTTCAAATAGTATCCATCAAATCCAGCCAAAAATTAGATTAATAAATTCATCAGACGTATTAGGGAAACCACCAGATCAACTGCAATTGCCCTAGGCTCATAGTCCTTTTGCCTTATATTTATTACCATCAAACAGGAAACTCCAATTTACTGTATCTGTGATTGCAATTAAGTCCAGATTTATTGCAGTCCTTAATAAAATATTCCAAATCATTCAGGTCAGGGCATATTTCACAGCCCAACACACCAGCATTGCTGTGATCTGTTTATTCTTCTCAAAATATTCCAATACAGCTGTAGGTTACCTCCTCATCGCCGCTCATCGCTTAGTTAACTGGCATTAAGCTGTTGGCTGTTTTCTTCCAAAAGTTCAAAATCTTTAAACACTTAAACAATACTTTTTAAGGACCATCATCTCATCAAGCAGGGTTATTTTCCATATCTCCAGTCTTTCTTCTTTTCCTTTTTACGAACGTTTTTCTTAACTTTGATCCCTCTGCCTTTTTTAACTCCAGTAAAATTTTGCATTTTTTGGGATTGCGTATTATAAAATTTTTGCAGAAATATAACTTCTTCTGGAAACAGCTCTTTAAATGCAAGTTGGATTTTATAAAAAAAAATTCATGTAGCCAAAATCTCATCAGCTTCCAAAATTTCTTGCTCCTTATTCTGCACAGCATCCGTCTTTTTCTCCCCCCAAAAAACTACTATAGGCTGTTGTTGTTCTTTTCCATCTCCCAACTCTTCATTCAATCCCCCACTGCTAGATTGCAACTCAGTATTTCCATGTATTTCATTGTTTCCAGCTTGAAAAGCTTGAAATATAGTATCAATTTTTTCCAATAAAGCAGAGGTAATTGAACTCCAAGCTTCCTCAAAATCAGATCATATCTGAGGGTTAATTAACCCTCCTTTGCTTTCTTTGCTTTCAAAAAGACCAGCCATCTTGCCCCCCTTCTTCCTTCCCTTCCAAAAGGACAGGAAAAAAAAGAGAAAAAAAAGTATCAAAAAGAAAAAAAAGGACCCTTTGCAATTTGTAATTTATATTACTGCTTCAATTATTATTATTACTTCCTTTCTTGTTTCATCCACTTTTCAAAAAAAGAGTTTTACGTTTCAAACAGGGGCTTATCAATAATTACTTTTAACTTTCACTTCTTCACGCCCCGTTGAGACTCAAACACCATCTTGCTTTCACTTTCAACTTAAGGAAAATCTTTTAAAGAAGGTAAATCTTTGGAGTTAAAAAAAAGGAAAATACTTGCTGTTTTATTCATGCTGCTTATGCTCCGCCAGCTTGATTCAAAAAGTATTAGTTTAAAGTTGGTTGCTGGGATGGTAACGACATCTAGCTCTGCAAAGCAGAGACATCCAGGGTCCGGAGTACTGACAGGCTTAATGGGGAGCTCTCATCTTCGAGCGCCAGATTATAGGAAAAATCTGGCACTCTCAGGGAGCTCTACCTCACCCGTCTACTCACTTTCCCCCCCTCTTACCAGGAGGAAAGTTTCCAAACCGCAAGACAGCTGATAGTCGCTGTTCTTGAGGTTCTACGGAGCCCTGGGTTGGCGCTTCAAAAAGAAGCGTCCGGCGATGTCGCAATCCCACCGGAAGTCAGCTCTGTCGACTTTTATTGCTACCCGGAACCATTCGGAGAGTCAGTTCAGGATGTCTCGATAAGCGGTCACTTGGGCAATACAGTTATCTAGGCTTGTTCTAAAGAAATACACCAGCAGTCGCTCTGGTAGGGGAGGTAGGGTCCCAATGACTCTCCTGAATTCACGAATATGTTCTCTGATAGGCTTCCCCTTCTCTTGAATGTTCGGGAAGGGAACATCAACCTCTGGGAATTTTGGCAAAAGTCCCGAATACTTATCTTTTTTTCCTTTGGCTTGCAGCTTCGCTGGGGGAGGGAGGAGCGGTGGCTTCATTGCATCCAAGCTGGTTGGAATCAGGGCTGGCTCTTGTCCAGTTGCTTAAATTAAGTTATCTTCGGAAGGTTTGCTCTCTGCCATAATTACCGGTCTACGCTTTCATTTACTCCAGACATCGGGGGAGGGAACTGGAGGTTTGGAAGTCAGCCAGCTTGGCTTGGAGAGGAGTACTGGCACCCTGTTAGGTTCCGACGTTGTCTTAAATAAATCACATTTTCCAAACAAATAGTCTTTGATGAAATCTTTCATTTATTAAGAACAAACATGTCTGGTCCTGACTCCGTCGGTGCCAATACTGACCTGCTAACCCCTAAACCCTTCCCTTTCCGTCCCTCAATTCTCAGCATCTCATTGGCTATCTTCCAAGTCACTCTCACTGGAATGTCCCCCTCCCATCCCATCTCCTAGGTGACATTATCTGCCGGTTAAGTAAATGGGTGAAAAATCAAACTGCTTCTTCTCTCTCCTTTTTTTCCCCTCTTCCTGTCAGCACTGGGACGAATGAAACTTGGGGTGCTGACATCCGTGTGGTCACGTGATTGTCATTTGTGACCTTCACTTCCAACTTCTGACAAGCAAAGACATAAGGAAGCCAGCATGAAGTTGCAAATGGTGGTGATGTGATATTCCAAGTAATGACACTGCAAGATGTGCCTAATGACTTTGTGGGTAGAGATACTGACAGCAATTTTCCCTTTATGAGTCAGGTTAACAGCTATTTTTACTCTGGAAGCTAAATTGTTTGATCTTGCATCAATTTCAATCTCCACCAAGGCCATTTTTGTTAGGTAGACAGGTTCCAGACAGTTTCTTCCTCTTCTACTTCATAATCATAATCATAAGTTTATTTGCCAAGCATATATAAGATAACAGGTAAAAGTATAAACATAATTTGAATACATGAAAAGAGTAAGTAAAAAGGAATATTAGGACAGGGATGGTAGGCACGCTGGTGCACTTATGCATGCCTCTTATAGACCTCTTAGGAATGGAGTGAGGTCAACAGTAGACAGTTTAAGGTTAAAGTTTTGGGGGTTTGGGGAAGAAACTACAGAGTCAGGTAGTGCATTCCAGGCATTGACCACTCTGTTACTGAAGTCATATTTTCTGCAATCGAGTTTGGAAAGGTTTACCTTGAGTTTGTATCTATTATTTGCTCGTGTATTGTTGTGGTTGAAGCCGAAGTAGTCATTGACAGGAAGGACATTGTGGCAGATAATTTTATGTACTATGCTTAGGTCAGACTGAAGTCGGTGTAGTTCTAAGTTGTCTAAACCCAAAATTTGGAGTTTGGTGGCATAAGGTATTTTATTGCGGTTAGAAGAATGGAGGACTCTTCTTGTAAAATATCTCTGGACTCTCTCGATTGTATTTATGTCCGATATGTAGTGCGGGTTCCAGACAGATGAGCTGTATTCAAGAATTGTTCTAGCAAATGTTTTGTATGCTCTAGTTAGTAGTATAACATTACCAGAGAAGAAGCTACACAAGATTAGGTTAACAACTCTTAATGTCTTTTTGGCAATTTGTTACAATAGGCTCGGGCACTTAGATCTTTAGAAATGAGTACTCCAAGGTCCTTGACAGAGTGAGGGTCATCTACAAGGTCATGTCCATGTAATTTGTATTTTATGTTTTGATTTTTTTTGCCAATGTGCAAGACAGAGTATTTGTTGGTTGAGATTTGAAGTTGCCACTTGTTAGACCAATCCGACACATAGTCAAGGTCTTTTTGAAGGGTAGTTACATTGTCGGTGGTGTTGAATAGTTTAACATCATCAGCGAAGAGAACACAGTTGCTTTTAATATGATCACAAAGGTCATTTATGTAAAGTATGAAGAGTGTTGGACTTAAAATACTGCCTTGGGGAACACTGCTATTAACATGTACAGGATTTGATAGAGCACTTCCTATTTTGACCACTTGTCTGTTTGACAGGAAGGCAGCTATCCATTTATGTAGGACTCCAGAAATGCCATAGGATTTTAGTTTTAGAAGTAATTTGTCGTGTACCACTGAATCCAAAAACTTTACAGAAGTCTATGTAAACTGTGTCTATTGCTTTGCCCTAATCAAGATATGTAGTCCATATTTTTTTGCAATGTAGTAGTTGTAGATTACAAGATAATTTTTTTTCTGAAACTAAATTGTTTGTTAGTAGGTTGGTTGTCTCTAGGTGGAGGGTAAACGATTGGTTAATGATTGATTCCATGACTTTGCAGGTGACACAACATAAAGAGATTGGTCTGTAATTTTCAACTAGGCTAGGGTCTCCCTTTTTGAAGATAGGGACGACCCTGGATGTAACCATTGGTAGGGCAAGGTGTTGGTACTGAAAGATTTTTCAAAAATTATGCTTAGAGGTTCTGCAATTGCAGTGGAAAGCTTTTTTAAGAAGTATGCACATAGTCCATCAGGTCCAATGGATAGAGATGGTTCAGCAGATACTTCAGCAGACTTGTTTGGATTGTGTTGTTCTCCACTCTGTAGACTTCAGGCTATTCACTAAATTAACAAGCCTTCGGATCATGTATTGTTCAGTTAGTTCAGATTTGTCAATCTATACTGTTTGTTAAATAAAACTACAAATCTTCAATGGCCAAAATTGCCTATTAGTTTGCAACCATTACTTTCATTCAGTCTCAGTTCTTTTTTCCAAAGTTTTTTTTTGTTGATAACGTAAGATTGCTTCTAATGCCAGCACAGTAGCCCTTTCTCACATTATGGGACCTTTTTTTTAACAGAATAACAGAGTTGGAAGGGACATTGGAGATCTTCTATTTGAACCCCCTGCACAAGCAGGAGACCCTACAGCATTCTGGACAAATGACTGTCCAATCTCTTTTTTAAAATCCCCAGTGATGGAGCTTCTGAAGGCAACCCATTCCACTGGTTAATTGTTCTCACTGTCATGAAATTTCTTCTAGTTCTAGGTTGCTTTTCTCTTTGATTAGTTTCCATCCATTGCTTCTTGTTCTGCCTTCTGGTGCTTTGACTGACCCCCTCTTCTTTGGAACAGTATATTGCTCCGAAGGGAACAAGAAGAGGAGTTGGTGGCAGGAATCAAGAACAGTTTTTGTTGATACCCAAATAATCTTGGAACTTTTCTCAAATCTGCAGACTCTGCAGAAAAGCTTTGGAGGCAGTGGCAGGATTAGAGGGAGAACTGGAGCCTAGAATGCCTTACAATTATGCAAGAAATTGTCAGAGCCCTGAAAATGGCAGCTGCTTCCAGGAGGCATGGTGACCAATCCCAAATGCTGCATCAAGATCGGATGGGGGAAAGAGGGGTGGGGGTGGGGGTGGTACTGCAACATGACCTGCTCTGTTGTAAGAGAAATGACTATGGGACCACTGCAGCTGTCATAACTTCAAAACAGAGTAATATGTAGTTTTGGGGTGTTTGTCATAACTTTGAACCATCGTTAAGTGGCTTATTTCCTGAGTACTACCTGTATCCTATTCTTGGAACAATGCCTTAAATATTTGAAAATAGTGGAAGTATTTTAAAATAGTGATTTCAACACATAAGTCCTGCAGCAGATTCTGAAGAGTGCTGTGATCAGTTGTCACTGTTGCCAAGAGATTAAGAAAAATCAACAAAGCGTTTCTTCCTCATCTAGCATTGTATGCAGTGGTGGGATTCTGCCGGTTCTAGGCAGTTCGGCCGAACCGTTTGTTAAATTGCTGGCTCGCCCCGCCCTTTGCCCCACCTCTCCACATCACTGGGCGAGGGGTGGGCGAGCCAGCAGTTTAACAAACGGTTCGGTGTTTTTTTGTAATTTTATTGGCCTTGCAGCTGCTGGGGGGCTTCAAAGGGCCGCCCTACAGCTGATCAGTGTCAAAAGAAAACAAATGAGTAGACCCGTGCAGGCAAAAATAAATGGGTAGACCCAGTGGTGGGATTCTACTTCGGTAGAACCGGTTGTTAAGGAGTTAAATAGTTAAGCCAGTGGTTGCCGAAGGGGGCAGTACCAGGGGCGGTGGGATGCCTTGGGGGGGCAGGGCGGCAGGGGGGCGCTAGAGGCAAAAGGGGGCGACAGGGGGGGCTAAGTGGCAAGGAGGGTGGCCCCCACCCTTTGGCCTGTGCCTCGCAGCAGTTACCTCCTTGCAAGCAAACAGCAGGAAAAAACTCCTTTCAGCTTCAGCAGAGGCTTGATTAGATCAGCCTCCCGACTCTCAGCTGATTCGCTCTCAGCTGTTTTGCGCAGGCTCTTTTGCAAGCTCTTGTTTTGCAAGCTCTTTGCTAGCTGCAAAGAGTGATTTTTTTTCCCCTCGCTAAAAGGAAACTGAAAGTAAAGCAGGCTCTGCTGCAATGTGACAAAATGAGGCAGGGAGAGAGATTTCTTTTTCTCTTTGCTCACCAAAAAAGGTAGGTGCAGACAATGGGAAATTTAGTTCAAAAGAGGAGAGTTCAAGATTTTAAAACACAAAAGAAAAAAAGCTCTATTTAACTAGGGAATTGTAATAATTGAGATACTATTAATTGTATATTGTAGTGAAAGCAGAAATAGTTAAGTTGTGGTTTGGAAGAATATATGGAGGAAACTATTTGGTTTATTATTATTGGTAAATATAATTAATGGATTTGTAAGAAATTGGATTGCATGGAAATAATTGGAATATTCATGCTCATATTGATTAATATACAAAAAAGATAGTTATATAACTAATTGATTTATATTAAAATGTTGAATTTATATTAAACAACTGCAATATTACATAATTAACCAGTGTGAGGATAGATATAAAAATAGATGACAATGCGAAGGGGTATAATATAGAATAGAAGGGAAAAATTGAATTTGATTAAGATTAGAGATGAGGATGAAGGGTAATATTGTTTTTTTAAAAAAATAGATGAGGAATAAATATGGCAAAAAGGAAATATAGAAATTGTAAATTTAATTGAAATGACTAAACACTGTTTAAATTTGTGAACCGGCCAAATATTCTGTTCAAAGAAAATACATTGTATGTTTGTATGTGTGTTTCTAATTATTGCTATTTATTCATATTTGTTCTCTTTTATTCTTTAAAATTTAACAATTCATTCTTTATCTTAATATCTTTATATTTGTTAGGGGTTGGTTTTCTTCTCTTTCATCTTTTTTATTGTACAGCAATCTTTCTCCTCAAACCTACCACCTCTCTCTTTTCTTTCCTTCTTACTTTCTCTTCTCCCCCCTCTTCTTCTCCTCCCCACTTCCTCTTCCTTTCTCCTTCTCTTCCTCTCTTCCTCCCTCTCTTACCCTCACTCCTACTCTAATTTCCCTTCCCTTCCTTCATCCCTCTCTATTGCTGTATCCTTTTATGCATATGGACTACTCAGAGGGCTGGAAAAGTTATTTTTGACTGGTCCTCGCACTTTTGACCAGTCCTCGAACTTACGACTGTCCTCACATTTTACGTTTTTGCCTATGTTGTCACCATGGTGAAGAGAAGCAGTTGTGAAATGAGTGACACGGTTGTTAAGAATGCTGCAATGGGCATAAATAATGACCAGTCATAAGTGCGAAGACCGGTCAAAAGTGCAAGGACTTGTCAGAAATCACTTTTTTCAGCCTTCTGGGTAGTCCTTTTGTGCACATGGACTACTCAGAGGGCTGAAAAAGTTATTTTTGATTGGTTCTCGCACTTTTGACCAGTCCTCGAACTTACGACTGTCCTCACATTTTACGGTTTTGCCCTATCTTATCACCATGGTGAAGAGAAGCAGTTGTAAAATGAGTGACATGGTTGTTAAGAATGCTGCACAGGCATAAATGTGAGGATGGTCATAAATGTGAGGACCAGTCAAAAGTGCGAGGACCTGTCAGAAGTGACTTTTTCGTTTTTGACTTTTATGGTTTAATGACTTTTATGGTTGGGGGTCACCACAACATGAGGAACTGTATTAAAGGGTCGCGGCATTAGGAAGGTTGAGAACCACTGGTCTAAATACTATTATTGCTATTATTCCATGGGAAAAAAGAAAATATATTCCATAATGCTAAGTTCATTGTCACTAAAGTCCACTCCGTCTTTTCAATTTTCTAATCTACTTATTTAATTTACTATGTTCCTTAATTGGTGATTTTTGTCCTCTCATTTGTATCCCTATTCTTGTTTTCCTTTCTTTTTCTCCAACCAGTTATACCATTTCTGCCATACTAAATAATAGTCCATTTCTTCCTTTTCCTGTATTTCCTTTGTAAGTTTGTCCATTTCTGCACATTCCATAATTTTACTGATTATTTTATCTTCTATTGGTATATCCTCATGCTTCCAATTCTGGGCAAAAACTATCCGTGCTGCCATTAGTATATGGATAATTAGGTATTTTATTTTTTTATCGTAGTGTCCTGTGATTATTCCTAATAGAAAGGTTTCTGCCCTCATTTTTATTTTCTGGTGTATGATTTCCTCTATTTGTGTTCTGATTGCCTGCCAAAAGTGTTTTGCTTTCTGACAGGACCACCACATATGGTAGTAGGTTCCTTTTTGCAGTTTGCGTTTCCAGCATATTGGGGAGGTGTTCGGGAACATTCTTGCCAAACGCGCAGGGGGGAGGTGCCATCTATAGAACATTTTGTTCATGTTCTCTTTGTAGGGTGCAGACATTGTTAGTTTATAATTTACATTCCATAGTTTTTCCCATTTTTCTAATTCAATGTTATATCCGAAATTCTTTGCCCAAATTATCGTATTTTCTTTAACCACTTCTTCTAATTTATATCTTAATAAATAATTATAGGTTTTAGTTATCAATTTATCATCTGACCCTTGTAAAATTTTATCTAATTCATATGGCTCTTTTTGGAATTCAAATTGCACCGAATCTGTCTTATACCTAGATTTTATTTGTAAATATGGCCACCAGTCAATGTCTGTACCCTGTTCTTTCAGTTCTTGTCTTGATCTTTGTTGTTTAACAAATCTTAATAGGTTTTCATTTTATCTATATCCATAGCATTAGGGTAGATCTGTGCTTCCATGGTTGCTAGCCATTCTGGAATTTTGTCATAATGTACTTTTTTTTATCTCTTGCCAGTTTTGTAACAATGCTGCTCTAATAATATGCCGTTGGAAGTATCCATGTTGTTTGTCCTTTCCCTCCCACAAAAATGCATGCCAACCTCTTTGTAATTCAAAGCCTTCTAATGTCAGTATTCTTTTGTTTTTGAGTTCTATCCAGTCCTTAATCCAAATCAGTGATGCAGCTTTGTAGTACATTTCCCAATCCAGTAGTCCTAATCCTCTCTCTCGTGTATCTTGTAGGTGTTTTATTTTGATTCCTGCTTTCTTCCCCTGCCAGATATAATTTGCGATCATTTTGTTTAAGTCTTTAAAGAAATCTTTCCCTGGCCTTATCGGGATTACTTTAAACAAATATAGGATTCTGGGTAGAAAATCCTTTTTTATCTGTTTTGTCAGTTTATTATAATTGTCCTCTCTAATCGATGATCCTTTGTTAGTAAACCAGATTCCTAAATATTTTACCTTTTTTGATATTTGTATTCCCAATTTATCTTCTAATTCTTTCTCTTGTTGGTTTGTAAGGTTTTTCGTTAATGCCTTTGTTTTTTGTTTATTGATTTTTAGTCCGGCTACCCTTCCATACTCTTCTATTCTTGCTAATAATTTAGTTCCTGATAATATTGGCTGTTCTAAAATAAAAACCACATCATCAGCGAAGGCATGAAGTTTATACTCCTCTTTTTTGATTCTCAATCCTTTTATTTCTTTATCTTTTCTAATTTCATTTAGTAATGTTTTTAGAGATAATATGAACAGTAGGGGGGATAAGGGACATCCCTGCCTCACTCCTTTTGATATTATGAGTTGCTCTGTCATGTCTCCATTTATCATTATCCTTGCAATTAGAGAGGAGTAAATCTTCTTAATCATATTTAAAAATTTGTCGCCGAATTTCATGTTTTCCAATTGTAATATGAGAAATTTCCAATTTAAGTTATCAAAAGCTTTCTGCGCATCCAAAAAAAGTAATGCCAATTGTTTGTCTGGGTTTTTTTCATAGTATTCTAAAACATCAATTATTAGTCTCATATTGTTTTTTATTTGTCTTTTTGGAAGGAAGTCATTTTGGTCTGGATGGATATAGTCGTTGATTACTCTTTTCAATCTCTCTGTAATGATTAGTGTAAATAATTTGTAATCTACGTTTAAAAGTGATATTGGCCTGTTGTTTTTGATTTGTGTTTGATCTGTTTCTTCTTTTGGAATAAGTGTGATGATGGCTTCAATCCAGGATTTGGGAATTATAGCTTTTAAAAATGCGTCATTCAAGACATCAAGTAGGATTTCATCTATTGGGTGCTGACATGTTTTATAAAATTCTGCCGGTATACTATCTGTTCCTGGAGTTTTATTGTTTTTTTGTTTTTTCCTTTCCTCTATTAATTCTGTCATAGTGATTGGTCTGTTCAATAACTGTCTCTGTGTTTCTTCTAATCCTTAGGTGTTTGTTTTATTTAAATATTCTTTAATATCATCTTCCAAGATCTCTTCTTGTTTATATAAATTCTGAAATAAACTTTCTACTATTTGCTTTTTATCTTCATTTCTGTAGTGTATTTCTCCTGTATCATTTTGCAGTTGATGTATTGTTCTCTTTTGTTTTTCTTTTTTCAATTTATACGCCAGCCAGCGTCCTGTTTTATTTGCATGTTCAAAATGATTCTGTTTTGCTAATTTAATTTTCCTTGCTATTTCTGTTTGTGTGATTAGGTTAATTTTATGTTTTGTCAGATTTACTTTTCCTTTAATTGATTTGTTTTGAGGTTCTTTCTGTAACTCTGATTCGTATTTTTTAAGCTCTGTTAACAGTTTGTCTCTTACTTGTTGCTTATCTTTATTTTTCTTCGCCGTGTATGCAATTGTCAAGCCTCTTATATAGGCTTTAACTGTGTCCCATAAGTTTTAGAGTGAGGTTTGTTCTTTTATATTTATCTTGAACAATATATTCATTTCTTTCTCAGTCATTTGTGAATAATCTTTATCTTTTAATATTTCCTTGTTCATCATCCATCTTCTCTTTCTTCGGTATCCTTTCCATATTACTGTTAAGGGACTATGGTCCGCCCAAGTATTTGTCAATATTTCAACTTCCTCCACATCTTTTCTGAGTTCTCTCGTCATCCAAACCATATCTATTCTAGACCACAATTGATGTGGGCTAGAATAGAATGTATATTGTTTTTTTTCTTTATTCACCTTCCTCCATACGTCTTGCTTCTGTAATTCCTGTATCATGTCTTTAAATGTATCTGGAAGTGTCTTCTTTTTCATTTTGTTGTTCTTATTATTCTGGTAATCTTTTCCCATGCCTGTAATCACATAAAAGTCCCCTATGATACAAATATTCTTGTATTCCAAATCTTTTACTATATCGTGTATTCTTTTTAAAAAATCGTTTTGGTTTCCGTTTGGTGCATATATCAAAAGCAGTAATATTGTTTTTCATTCTGTTTGTATCTCAATCATCAAGACCCTTCCGTCTTCATCTGTGTATATTTGTCTTGTTTTCCAGCGCGCTGCTTGGAGAATTCAAAGCATGGGATCATTTACTGTGTGTTAGTCAGAGACTGAGTGTATGTTCCTTTAAATTTTTTGCCTTGGTTCCGCCTCCTCTGCTTGGCTGATGTCAGTTTCATTCACTCAGTCGAGTTGAAGAGACTGAATTTCGGCTTGCTCTGGCAAATACACAATAATTTTTCCTATGCTTTGGATTCTGATTACTCTCGTTTCACATTTGGAGTGAATATTGAGATAGCTGATTCCGATCTGACTGAAGCTGTGTGTGGGGTGGTGAGTCGTCCCAGGGCTCTGGGCCCAGCTTCTGAGCCCTAATTGATTGGTCAGCCTCCCGTTTGGAGCTCTGTCCCGGCTGGGCCATCTCCCTGTTTCTTCCTGCTGGTGTGTGAGTTGGTTCCCTGGCTTGCTGATACAACTGCCACCACCACTGCCGCGCCTGTATCTTGCTGACCTGATTGGTGGTCTGGAGTCTCTGCTACCGGCTGGAGCATACTCCAGTTTATCATGTACTACCGCTTAGCTTGAAGCCTGGTGCCTTGCTAGCGTGTTAGTTTCGGAACATTAAACTCCTGTTAACCGGCTTCTGCGAGTCTGTCTCCAATGGCGCCTATTGCCGCCCCGTCGGCCTCCCACCTTTCGTGCTAATTGCCTCAACGATCTCATCGTGCTGAGGAGAGTCTTCCCGTCCGCCGCCATTTTAATTCTAACGGTTGGGAGCAGGAGAAGAAGGGACGGATTCTCAATAGACACTCGTTTGAAGCTGGCACATTCAACGCTTCGGAGACTTATGCCCAGGTGAGGAGAATCGGGATCAGCCCTGATCCATCTGCTAGCCACTGAGCCGTGGCCCTCGGCTTCGTGCCGTCTTTGAGTTTGGAGGACTCGCGCAGTCAAGGTAGGACTCCCTAGGCCACGCGCGCCATTGGTGGCAAATCAGGGGGGTGATTCTCCATAGCAGACCAGCAGATTGGCGGTCCTGTCATCGACGTTGAACTGATGACTGCGCAGGCACATACAGTTGCAAGAAAAAGTATGTGAACCCGTTGGGATTACGTGGAGTTTTGCATGAGTTGGTCATAAAATGTGCTCTGAACTTCATCTAAATCACAACAATAGAAGAACACAGTCTGTTTAAAATAATACTACACAAACATTAGATGTTGCCATGGTTTAATTGAACATAACATGTAAACATTCACAGTGCAGGGAGGAAAAAGTATGTGAGCCCCTAGCTTAATGACTTCTCCAAGAGCTAATTGGAGCCAGGAGTGAACCAACCTTGACTCCAAATAGTGTGATGATATTGGATGTGTTGCTGACAGCTGCCCTGCCCTTTAAAAACACACACCTGTTTTGGGTTTACTGGTTTCAAGAAGCACTGTCTGATGTGAACCATGCCTCGCAGAAAAGAGCTCTCAGAAGACCTAAGATCAAGAATTGTTGACTTGAATGAAGCTGGAAATGGTTACAAAAGTATCTCCAAAAGCCTTTATGTTCTTGTGTCCACGGTAAGACAGACTGTCTACAAATGGAGAAAGTTTAGCACTGTTGCTACGCTCCCTAGGCGTGGTCATTCTGTAAAAATGACTGCAAGAGCACAGTGCAGAATGCTTCATGAGGTAAAGAAGAATCCTAGAGTGTCAGCTAAAGACCTACAGAAATCTCTGGCACATACTAACATTTCTGTTGACACATCTATAATAAGGAAAACATTAAACAAGAATGGAGTACATGGGAGGACACCACGGAGGAAGCCATTGCTGTCCAAAAAAAATATTGCAGCACATTTGAAGTTTGCAAAAGAGCACCTGGATGTTCCACAGCACTACTGGCAAAATATACTGTGGACAGATGAAACCAAAATTGAGTTGTTTGGGAAGAACACACAACACTATGTGTGGAGAAAAAAAGGCACAGCACAGCAACATCAAAACCTCATCCCCCCTGTAAAACATGGCGGAGGGAGCATCATGGTTTGGGGCTGCTTTGCTGCCTCAGGGCCTGGACGGATTGTTGTCATTGATGGGAAAATGAATTCCAGAGTTTATCAAGACATTTTGCAGGAAAATATACGACCATCTGTCTGCCAACTGAAGCTCCGCAGAGGATGGGTGATGCAACGGGACAATGACCCAAAGCATACAAGTAATTCAACAAAAAAATGGCTTCAGCAGCACAGAATACGCCTTCTGGAGTGGCCCAGTCAGAGTCCTAACCTCAACCCGATTGAAATGCTGTGGCATGACCTTAAGAGAGCAATTCACACCAGACATCCCAAGAATATTGCTACACTGAAACAGTTTTGTGAAGAGGAGTGGTCCAAAATTACTCCAGATCGTTGTGCAGGTCTGATCTGCAACTACAGGAAACGTTTGGTTGAGGTTTTTACTGCCAAAGGAGGGCCAACCAGTTATTAAGTCCAAAGGTTCACATACTTTTTCCTCCCTGCACTGTGAACGTTTACATGTTATGTTCAATTAAACCATGGCAACTTCTAATGTTTGTGTAGTATTATTTTAAGCAGACTGTGTTCTTCTATTGTTGTGACTTAGATGAAGTTCAGAGCACATTTTATGACCAATTCATGCAAAACTCCACGTAATCCCAAGGGGTTCACATACTTTTTCTTGCAACTGTAGGACTGACCAGTGCCTGACCCGCGCTACCGCTGACAGCCGACAGCCGGTGGTTCGTCGCTGTCGGGTAGCCTAAAATATCGTAGTGGGCAACGCAGGCCAGCCTCCAACGGCCCTGCTTCTATCTCTGTTTACGAAGCCCTCAGCTCCGTCTTGGCACACCGCTTTGTTATCGCGGCCTCTAGCATTTTCAATTGAGCCTGAGGTCTGTTACCAAGCATTTTGACCAGCAGTGGTTTCTGCCTTTAAATTTGTATTAATATACATATACATATATACATGCATACATAGATAGATAGATAGATAGATAGATTGATTACTGGCGGTTCCCTTCATAATGGCGGATCCTGAATTGTCCTCGGACCTTGAGCATTCGGATGGCCCGTCTGCAGCAGACTCCCTTCCACCTAAGAAGTCTGTCAGGTCGAGGTCACATAGTTCGCGGGCGGCATCAGCCCCCCCATCTTCCGTCTCACAAACTACTAAAAGAGCTTCATCTACCAGTCGGGTTGAACAGCGCAGACATCGCACATTGGAACGCCAATTTGACCTGGCACAGCAGAAGGCATCAGCTTCAGGGTCAGCGGTGGTCTTACCTGCAGCTTCTGGGTCTGCTTCCCTACAAAAGTCTGGTCATCATACTGACTCAGGTGAAAAGGTCTCCCCGCCCGATTCGGACAAGAGTGCCCAGATGGCTTCAACTGCCTTGGCCGCTCAGTCTCTGGCGGGACTGGCCTCTCAACTACAACCCATCCGACCCATCCCTACAGCGACCTTTACACCCACGGCCACGGGCCTTTGTCAAGTGGAGGGTATGCACTCTAACCTAGCCCTCGACGTTCAATCCATTGTAGCAGCAACAATCTCCAGTCTCCTGGCGACAGGTTCTCTGCCCTCTGCTCCACACCCAGTTCCGTTACCACGTCCCCCTTCTCCTCCTCAGGTAGCTGCCTCTTCTGACCACTACCAGGACTGCAACTACTATCAGGATTCGATCCACAGTGGGGACTCCACTTGGGATGACGATGATCATAGAGAGTCGGAATTCTCTGAAGACGAGGGACTCTTACTGGACCGGCCACAGCACACCAGGCTTTTCTGTCCGTCCCTGTTTAAATCATTGCTATATAAAGCCAAGGTCTCCGACCAACAGACCACATCCACGTCTTCTCTACCTTCTGATGGCCTATTCAATATTCAGTTGGCGGCACAAGACTTCATACCTTGCCCCCAACTGTTTTCGGAGGTCATCCAGCGACCATGGGGGCTCCCAGGGTCCTTGCCAGCTCCAAATGGACTAGATAAGAAGCTGTACTGTTCCGCTTCCAACCTCCAGGAGATGTTGCAGTTGCCATCGGTAGATGCCCCTGTAGCCCAGCTAACATCGTCTTCCATTCTCACTAATGATGTTGCGGATGGTTTGCGGATAGAGGACAGAAAGGCGGAGGCTCTTCTGCACAAAAACCATCAGGCAGCCGCTTGGACTATCAGAGCGGCCACCTTGGCCACCTCTCACATCTGGCTTCGCCAGTTGCAGGACCGCCTACCCCTGGACGATAAACGGCTGCACCAAGACATTAACAAATTGGTGGCGGCTGTGGAATATTCAGACGATGCGTCCTTAGACGCGGCCACGTTCGCCTCCAGATCCCTTACTGCCACTGTTGCTTCCTGCTGCCTTCTGTGGTTGCGTCAATGGAGGGCTGACACCAAATCAAAGTGGCAGTTGGCTTCTGTCCCATTTAAAGGGACAAATCTGTTTGGGGATGCGCTTGCTCCCATCCTCGCCGAAGATAAAGACAAGCAGAAAGTGATGCCGTCTTCGTTTCGATGGGGAGACCGACGTTATTCACTGTATACTTAGCGGCCGCCCTTTCGGGCTGATTCCGGACCCAGCGGGTCCTATCAGTATCATTCTTCCAACCAAGGCTTCTACAGACCGCCCGACAGATCTAGCTTCCGGGACAGAGGTCGCCGCCAACCTTCTTACAAGAAGCCTTTCCGAGGAACAGACAACCGTTCCTTCCGGAGGGGAAAGTGACTATCCCCTGTCAGCTCTCATTGGCGGCCGATTTCATCTGTTCAGGGACCAATGGGAATTGACCACTACGGACGCATGGATCCTGCAAACCGTGCATCTCGGGCTTACCTTAGAACTCCGCTCGAACCCTCCACCCAGATTCGTCTGGTGCCCGTTTCCAGAAACCAGGAAAAGAGGACTTTGATGGAGGCGGAAATCTGGCATCTCCTGGACATTCAAGCCATAGAGCCGGTTCCTATAGAACACCAAGGAACCGGCTTCTATTCTGTCTTTTTCCTAGTGCCCAAGGGTTCTGGGGGGTGGAGGGAGGTACTGGACCTAAAGGAGCTCAACAAGTATATAACTTACCATCAGTTCAGAATGCACACTCTATGGTCTGTTTTGGATTTTATTCGACCGGGGGACCTGATGACCTCTATCAACATGATGGAGGCCTACCTGCAAATTCCCATCCGTGCAGCGCAACGCCGTTTCCTTCGATTCACCTATGCCAATCGGCATTTCCAGTACAGGGCAATGCCGTTCGGCCTTTCTTCGCCCCCCCGTACATTTACGAAGATGTTGGCAGCAGTAGCTGCCTCACTCAGGCTGATCTCCGTACGACTCTATTGCTACCTGGACAACATCCTCATCCTGTTGTTGACACCCGACCAGGCTCTGCGGGATCTCTGCGGGAGCAGTGATCTCCTCCCTGCGGTCACATGTCTTCACACTGAACCTAGACAAGAGTCATCTCCATCCGACCACCCGAATCTTACACCTGGGGGCGGTCTTGGACTCACAGCAAGGCATGGTGTTCCTCTTCGAGGACTGTCGACTCAGAATACTCACCTTGGCGTCTCACGTGTTATCGCTCCGTCGGGTGCCACTGTTTTTTCTGCTGGGAAAAGTGATATCATGTATATCTATCATTCCGTGGGCGAGATTCCATTCCCGGCCACTGCAGTAGTACCTTCTGCCCTTTCAGAAAACGCGTCGCAGCAACTCCAGGTCACGAGTTCGGTTGACGGATGAAGTGCGTCAATCCCTCCACCGGTGGACCTCGCAGTCCATGCTCAACGGATCCCTTTTCCAGGATCCGCCATGGGTGACAGTTACCATGGATGTGAGCCTGATGGGGTGGGGCGCCCATCTTCAATCCCACGTTACACGCTGGTCTCCAGCGGAACTAGCCAACGACATCAACTGGCTCGAGCTATGTGCGGCCAGGCTTGCCCTCCTTCATTTCCAACCCCTCCTGGAGGATCGACATGTCCAGATACTCACGGAGAATATGACAGCGAAGGCGCACGTAAACCGCGAGGGAGGGACGCGGTCCGTACCCCTGATGGAAGAGGCAACCAAACTTCTGGCCTGGGCTCAGCAGATAGCAAATTGATCATGCAGAATGGCGCCTCCACTTGTCCCTCTTCCGCGAACTGTCAGCCAGGTTCGGTCATCCTGTTCTCAACCTGTTTGTGCACCCAGACAACGCCCTGCTCCCGAGGTTCTTCTCCTGCTTCCAGTGTCCCACGGCAGAAGATGTTGACGCTCTTCACTGTCCCTGGCTTCAGGGCCTGCTTTATGCCTTTCCTCCCCTTCCACTCCTGCCGAGGGTGATCCGGAAGATACTTCTGGATCAGGCAGACGTCCTCCTTGTCGCACCACATTGGCTGCGCAGATCTTGGTTCGCGGACCTGGTGAGCCTCTCGATCGCCCCCCCCCCCCATGGTGGATTCTGGATGATAAGATTTCCCTCAGCCTGGGGGTCATACTGCACCTAGAACCCCAATGGTTGCAGTTGTCTGTCTGGCGCTTGAGCATATCTGCCTAACCAAGGACAAGATTTTGGGGGGGGGGGGGGTTATCTCCATCATCCAGGCCGCCAGGCGGCCTTCTACAACAAGTATATACAACGCTACCTGGGGCTCCTTCTGTTCCTGGTGTGCATCCAGGCACTGCCTCGGCATCAGATGTGTTGGAGTTCTTGCACACTAGCTTCGATAAGGGCCTCATTCCTAGTACGTTTCGCAGGCACGTGGCGGCCCTGGACACAGTTCTCTCCAACGGCTATGGCAACTCTCATGCAACCCGCGGATTCGGTCCTTCCTGAGGGGTGCGTCTAATCTCCGCCCTCCCAGGGTTTCCTGTTACCCTATCTGGGTTCTTCTGCTTGTGCTCCAGGCCCTTACCTCCTCGCCCTTCGAACCCTTGGGTTCCATCGGACTGCGTCTTCTCTTCCTCAAAGTCATCTTCCTGGTCGCAATAATGTCCGCGCGACAGATTTCTGAGTTGGCTGCCCTGTCGGTGAGGGACGATTTGTGCATCTTTCATTCTAATAGGGTCGTTCTCCGCATGGACCCCTCCTTTCTTTTGAAAGTCAACTTGCTGTTCCATCACGCACAGGAACTGGTCCTCCCGGATTTCTGCCCCGATCCAAGATATCCATTAGAAGGACAGTGGCATACCTTAGATGTTTGGAGGGCCCTCTGTTGATATATCAAACAGACCACCTCATTCCGAAGCCCTATTTGTCTCCTTTCTCCTGGCGTCACTGGGAAGGAAAGCTTCCTCCACCACCATAGGACAATGGCTGAAGACCTGCATTTGTAAGGCTTACACCCTGAAGGGCAAGCCCTTGCTGGAAAAGATCCTGCCACACACTACTAGAAGTGCATTGACGACTGCTGCGTGGGCAACTCAAACATCAGTTTCTGAAATATGCAGAGCAGCCACATGGACAACCTTGTCTCCGTTCATCAGACACTATAAAATTGACTCCTTTGTTGTGGCTGACGCTTCCTTTGGTCGCCAGGTGCTGCAATCAGTTACTACCTCGGTGACTTCCCCGGACCTGTCTGATGCCCCTCCGTGATGGAACTTGCTTGGCTATATCCCATGCTTTGGATTCTCCAAGCAGCGCGCTGGAGAACGGACGTTGCTTACCTGAACGTCCTTCTTGGTGCGCTGCTGGAGAATTCAACCCACCCTTCTCAATCTGTCTTCAGGTCCGGTTTTCTCAGTTTACTGACTGGCCGTTTGGTCTCCTATTTCTTTCTTCATGAATGAAACTGACATCAGCCGAGCAGAGGAGGCGGAACCAAGTCAAAAAATTTAAAGGAACATACACTCAGTCTCTGACTAATACACAGTGAATGATTCCATGCTTTGGATTCTCCAGCAGCACGCCGAGAAGGGACGTTCAGGTAAGCAACGTCCGTTTTCAGATGTTTTGTAATATAGATTGCAAGTCCTCTTTTTGTTCTGCTAGTGAAGTGTATAGCTTTCCTAATCTTTGGTTCTCTAATATTTTTTGGTGTTGTTTCTTGATATGGACTTCCTGTAAATTTATAAAATCCATCTTCAATTTTTGTAATTTTGTTCTCTTGGTTGGTGCGTTTAGTCCATTTATATTGATTGAGATCATTTTTATTTCCCGTTCCATTTTTATTCTTATCTGTTGTCCTTAGTCTTCTTGTGTTTCTTGTTATTATTTGTGTATTTTCCTTCGCTCCCTCTCTTTCCATTCTTTCTCTTTCCAGTCTTCTCTTTTCCTCTTGCTCTCCTTCCATTTCTTCTGTGGGGTGTTCCTCTTGGCTTTTATTATCTGGTTTTTCTCTACTTTCCTGATCTTCCTCTAGCATAAAATGATGGTCAAAAAACACCTGGGCTTTTTCCAAACTATTGATCTTATATTTCTTGTCTTGCCAGGAGATTAAGATACCTTCCGATATCAGCCAGCGGAACATCACCTTGTATTTGTTTAATTGTGATGTTAGGAAATTATAGTTTTTTCCTCTGGTCCCTTACTCTTCTTGGAATCTGCTTGAGTATTATTATCTCCTTTCCCTTATATAAGATTGGCTTGTCTCTCATCTTCTTGTAAATGTCCTCTTTTGTAATTTTTTTTTGTAAATCTCATGTGCATCTCTTTTGGCAATTTATGCCTGCAGGCATAATTTGTGTGCACTCTATAGACCTCATCAATGTCTCTTCGGATATTTTCACTGTCTCTCTGTGTTGCTTCTGCTAAGATTCCTGCCATTATCTCTCCTAGGTCTTCATCTTTGCTTTCCACTATGTTCTGGAATCTAAGGTAGAAAGACGCCTCCTCTATCTCCAGATACGTAATCGACTCTTCCAGTTCTCTGTTGATTGACAACTGGTTTTGTTCCAACTTTTCCATCCTCTTATCCGTTTGTTCCATTTTTACCTCCATCTTTTGAATCCTTTGTTCATTTTTCGCAATATTCTGTTGTATTTTTTCTATTTTATCATCCATTCTCTTCAGGTCCTCATGGTTTCTTCTTGTTTCTTCATGGTTGTTTGTGATAGATTCTTGTGTTTTGTTCATTCCTTCCTGGATCATTGCTAGCACTGATTGGATGTTTTGTATACTAGAGGTGGAGGTTGTCTTTTCTTTCTCTGTTCCTAACATGGTGTCAATTGATCTTTATTGTGCAGGTGATGCTGTAAGCGATGTCTGGTTTGAGGTTATTTTCTTGTTTATCTTAGTTATAGTTGTTGTGCCTGTGCTTGTCATTTTTATTCTTTGTTTTACGCTTTCCCAAAATTTCATACACTAGCTTACTTTTAATGTCTTTGAGTTTGTGTATTTATGGTGGTACTTAACTTATGTAGTATACAGGTCCTAGAGTAACAATCAATATTTATAATATTGTGAATTTATCTGTACTAGTACTCTTGTCCCTTTAGTATGTAAGTTCCTTTAGTGCGTAATTTAACCACTCTATCACCTAATATATAGTTCTATATAACTTTCCATATAGTTATTCAAGATTTTGTAGACTTAAACTTTTCAATATCCTTATACAAGGGAACAGGAAAATAAGGGGAGGGAAATGAGGGAAAAATTTACGCTTTCAGGAATTCATTAATTTGTTCTTGGTATAGTTAACACAATCTATATAATCAATATAAGGTAATAAATAAATAAATACTAAATGTTACTAATATTAATATAAATAGCTAAGTAAATAAATAGGTCAATGAATAAATAGAAGACTAAGTATATGATTAATATAGGTAACACTAAAACAAACTTATCTCAAGCTTTAAGTACTAATTAGCAATTGAACTCCAACAATCTAAGTAGTTAATAAATAATTCTACTCCAATTAAACAATTGTGTATATACTTCGTTATTCGTTATACGTTATTCTTCTGCCTTGCAATCTTCTTTCACTCTTGCATCATTTCATCTTTTTTCCTCTGTACAGTTATTTTTAATGTCCCTGGTCTGGGGTATCCAAGTGTCCAAAAGTCAAAATGTTCAAATATAACACTTTTAAGTAGTTAGTTCAGTCTTTCCAGTTCATTATTTTCCAAATCTGTTTTGTTTATCACTCCGTTACTATCACTATTTCTCCAGTCGCCGTTTTGGATCAGTCACTCAATCACCGTCCCCAACCTTCCGTCAGTCTCACTGAATTGTTCTTGAAACACCGTCCTTTTTTACAGTCTATTTCTTTTAAAGTCCAAATCCCTTTCAAATAAAATATAACTTTCCGTCTCAGCCGCTCGCTTGTCTTTCTCACTGTCACTGTGTCAAAGCCATCTGCCATCACTCGCTGTTTCTTCTACTCTCTAATTTCCCTCATCATCCCACAGTTCTAATCCAAGAAACTTTTCTCTATTTGCTCTGCTTATTTTATAATTCACACCTCTATTAGCTTCTGGAGTTTCTCCATTTCCACCGCCCTTTCTTTTTTCACGCTGTCACTGTCAGTCCGAAAGCTTCTTCCGCTCCTCTCACCTTTCTGTCGCCGTGTTTTGCCGCTTGCTTGGAGTCTCGGTCTCTCCGCTCTCTTCTTCCACTCTATAGCTGTACCACACTTGATTCTCTCGTTCGTTCCTCTTACCAATGCGATCTCTTGTTTTGATTTTTGCTTCCTACTCTGTCTGTTGTCAGCGTTTCAGGTCAGCCAAGATGGCTGGTTTTTTCCTAACCGGAATTAAGAGGTTTCTCCTGAACCTTCGAAGAGATTGCTTTTCTCTCTGAGATCCTTGAAGACTCATCTTTTTTCTATTGATCTCTCCGGGATCAATAGTGCCTAAATCGGCTTCCTGGTTAGGAATATTGGAACTTCAAGAACAGAGCTCCGTTCTCTTGTTCCAGACATGTTGACGTCAGCGCCGGAAGTCCGGTGTTATCACTCTCTTTCATATTGGTCACTGGAAGTTCAAGATGGCATCTCATGGCAATGAACTCTGAGGATCTGAAAAAACGAATTGTTGCTCTACATAAAGATGGCCTAGGCTATAAGAAGATTGCCAAGACCATGAAACTGAGCTGCAGTACGGTGGCCAAGACCATACAGTGGTTTAACAGGACAGGTTCCTGTCAGAACAGGCCTCACCATGGTCGACCAAAGAAGTTGCGTGCCCATGCTCAGCGTCATATCCAGAGGTTGGCTTTGGGAAATAGATGTATTTATTTATTTATTTATTAGTCCAATTTATATGCCGCCCTTCTCTGTAGACTCAGGACGGCTTACAATGCATTATAGCAATAGCCTGCATACTTTTTTGTATATATCTGCTTATTAGGGCTTTTGCCACCCCCCCACCCAAAGCGGTGTTGTTCTATACAAAATTGGCTTATTGCCCCCACAATTCGGGTCCTCAATTTACCTACCTCAAAAGGATGGAAGGCTGAGTCAACCTTGACGTATGAGTGCTACCAGCGTTGCTGCAGAGGTTGAAGGGGTGGGGGGAGGGGTCAGCCTGTCAGTGCTCAGACCATACGCCACATGCTGCATCAAATTGGTCTGCAGGGCTGTTGTCCGAGAAGGAAGCCTCTTCTAAACATGTTGCACAAGAAAGCCCACAGATGGTTTGCTGCAGACAAGCTGACGTAGGACATGAATTCCTGGAACCATGTCCTGTGGTCCGATGAGACCAACATAAACTTATTTGGTTCAGATGGTGTCAAGTGTGTGTGGCGACAACCAGGTGAGGAGTACAGACAAGTGTGTCTTACCTACAGTCAAACATGGTGATGGGAATGTCATGGTCTGGGGCTACATGAGTGCTGCTGCATTGGGGAGCTACAGTTCATTGAGGGAACCATGAATGCCAACATGTACTGTGACATACTGAAGCAGAGCATGATTCCCTCCCTTCGGAGACTGAGCTGCAGGGCAGTATTCCAACATGATAATGACCCCAAACACACCTCCAAAATGACCACTGCCTTGCTAAAGAAGCTGAGGGTAAAGGTGACATGGTCTGGAGACATGGCCAAGCATGTCTCCAGACCTAAACCCAGCAGTGAAATGCACTTACCTTTGCTACCATTTTGGGAATGTGAGCGCGCACGCCTTATCTGCACATGCGTAGAGCCTTCTGCACATGTGCAGAGCCTTCTGTGCATGCACAGATGGTCAAAAAATGAGATGTAATGACATCCCAGTGGGTGGGCAGAGCCTCCCACCACTGGCGCTACTGGTTCACGTGAGCAGGATAGATCTGGCCGGATTTCACCACTGCCTAAACCCTATTGAGCATCAGTCAGGCATCCTGAAATGGAAGGTGGAGGTGCGCAAAGTCTCTAACATCCAGCTCCCTGACATCATGGAGGAGTGGAAGCGGACTCCAGTGGCAACCTGTGAAGCTCTGGTGAACTCTATGCCCAAGAGGGTTAAGGCAGTGCTGGAAAACAATGGTGGCCACACAAAATATTGACACTTTGGGCCCTATTTGGACATTATTACTTACGGGTGTGCTCATTTTTTTTGCCCACCAGTTTAGACATTAATGGCTGAGTGTTGGGTTATTTTGAGGGGCAGCACATTTACACTGTTATACAAGCTGTGTACTCACTACTTTACATTGTAGCCAAGTGTCATTTCTTCAGTCACATGAAAAGATATACTTAAAGATTTACAAAATGTGAGGGGGTTTACTCACTTTTGTGATATACTGTATCTGAAGTTGTATTCTGTACTATTAGATATTTATATATTCATTTTGGCAGTAGGAATGAACAGAAAAAGGAGCATTTAGACCACTATTTTGCCTGTATCTCTCATGCTGCCTATTGTAGCTTCATTTTGTTTATTTGCAATAGTTTATTCCATGTGGATTTTAAAGTAGGGCACAGATGCATCTTCGGTATTTAATGTATGTGCATAATTATAAGATTATAGTAAATAATTCATGTAAAATGGGACAACTTGGTACTTATAATGAGATCTCATTATAAATTTTCAAATTATGCTGCCTGTTGGACAGAACTTAAAACTTCCATTAAAATTAAAACTTAAAAATGAAATGGAAGTAATGTCATATAAATTATAATTCATAATTCTCATATTTATGAGCCCTTGTCCAGTGTTTACTGATTTTAGGTAGGAATTCAGGGAAGCATAGAGTCTTCAGCATTGGCTCATGACACTTTTAGATAATATCTGAATCAACATTTAGGGAAATACTGACCTGACAAACTTCATATGAAAATTTTACTTTCTTAATGGCTGTAATTGAATGGCTAGGTATTTGATAAAGCATGGCACTGCTTGTCCTCCTTGATTCTAGTCATGTATCACATACTGAAAATTAATTAATGTGCAAGAATTTTCTTTTTAATGAAATAAAAATATACTATTGAGTGGCCATTCTTTAATAAATAAAATACTGAAACTACAACTGATTAATTGCATGTTTTGAAAATCATAAAAATATAACTGACTTGATACGTGGTTTTTTTCATTTACATTTGAAGAAATAGTTTTAAAATGACTCAGTGAAGTGCTAAAAATTATTGGCACTGAATCTTTCTTGTATATACACTAATGCTGGGACAAAATAAGAACTTTCAGAAAAAGAATATAGTAATAGATATGGATTTTTAATTTTGCTTTTAAGAATGCTATTATGAATCTCATAATTGAAATATTGAAATAGAACAATAAAGTTTGTTCAAAAGAAGCAGAAAGGGAGGAAGAGGATGTACCTGATGTTAAAAGCATCATATCTACTCAGAAATCTAACTAAACATGTAGAATAAAATAAATTGAGGAATGAAGTAGTAGTGATGGTGGACTTTAATTACATTTATGTTAGAAGTACTGAGATAGAACTTCTCTGACCAACAAATTTTACTAAAATATTACTTTCCATATACATCAAAACATATCAGGCTATCTGAAAAAGTCTCAATGAACATGATGCATTTTTAACACATAGTTGTTAATTGATAAGCTGCTTGTAGTCTGTGTCACATGTAAATTGCATTCTGTATAACAAGTTTTTCCTTCTCTCAGAAAAGAGCTGCAGCTCATAAAAGCTCATGCCTTTTTCTATACTTTTATTAATCAGAAATGTGTTACCAGATGACTCTGATTTTTAGTGAAGATTTTACCATAGAATAACAAGATTATCCTCCTGCAATTTTTGCCAAACATTTTCCTTCTAGAAATTCCTGATTTGCTGATAACTTAGAGCAGGGGTGTCAAACTCAAAGCCCGCGGGCTGGATCTGGCCCATGGGGTGCTTAGATCTGGCTGCCCTGGAAACAGCGAAAGACCGGCCAAAGTGCCTGTGCCAGGGAAAATGACGGTCGGGGAGGCGGTGCACGGCCCTCCCAGGCTCCGTTTTCACTGGTCAAGGGCTGCAGAAGGCCATTATGGCCCAAAACAGAGCCTCGACAAGTGATGTCAAGCTGGCCACCCCCCACCCCCCCAAGGTCAAACACAACCCTGATGCGGCCCTCAATGAAATCGAGTTTGACATCCCTGATTTAGAGGGTAGACTCTAAAAAAAGATAGGAAGTATAAAACATAAATGTTGTGGGAAAGTGATTATGCTGAAATTCTTGAATTTAACCTTATGGAAGATGAGGGATAACTAGCCCAATTATTTGGTACCCTCCTTATAGAACGCCAAGAAACCACCATATCGAAACTTGAGGCAGTCAAATCAGTACTTCAGTCAGTGTTACCAAGCTAGCTGCTTGCTGCCATGGAAATTGGGGTGGGGAGCTCAGTGGAGATTTTTTCTTTCCAGCTTTGCAACTATTGGTCTGAGTTTTGCTTATCTCTCCAAGGTCATTTTTTCTAGCTTTGGTATGCAATAGCCAGAGATGATGCACTTGAATCAAAGACTTTCTCAAAACATTTCTTGGCTGGCACTTGCCCTCTGGTTGCCTAGCTATGAGGGGATTGGCCTCTAGGGTTTGTTTCAATTTGGGGCTTTGGGCAGTTTTGCCTCAGATCTTGCCTGATCTTGCATTCAGTTCTTTCCTAGTAAAAGTACCTTCTCCCTGGAGCTGGATCAAGAGAATCCAGGATGGGATGTAGTTAAACATCAGTGGGACAACCTAGGGACAGGATCCCCCCTTCCAGAGCAGAACAGAAGCTTTATAACGTGGCTCCAGATTTGTCTGACATTACAGGTTCCGTCAGTTGATAAGCCAGTGGCAGCACTGACATCGGTGGCTCTTCTTCCAACCGATGCATTGGATTGCTTGAGAACTGATGACAAGAAGGTTGAATTATCGTTATGTAAAGGCGGCTACTTTGGCTTCATTTTTCAACTGGGCCTCCCTGCTATGGCTTCGCCAAATGCAGGAACGCATTCCACCAGAAGATCTTAGGTTGCACCAAGATATTAATGAGTTTTCAGCAGAGGCCACATTGAATGTGGCCAAGTTTGCTTCAAGGTCCATAGCATCTCCCATTACTACCAATCACCTGTTTGGGCTTAAGCAGGCTGATAATAAAAACAAATGGAAATTAGCTTTGGCTCCCTTTACAGGCAGCAAATTATTCAGAGAGGTTTTGGAACCTATCCTGGTGGAAACCAGGGGCAAAGGAAAGCCATGTCGTTCCTTTACAGACGGGGAGACTGAAGGACATCCCCTTATTATAGGTGACAGTCCTTTTGAGCCCCAGATCCGGGTATCGACTATCAGCAATTCCAAAGGCAGTTCCTTAACCACCACGATAGATACCCTGACAGATCAGACTTCAGGAGTCGCCGACTGTCTCAGGGCAAGCGGCTCTTTTGAGGGGCAGGAAGTCATCCTTACCGCCGTTCAAAGTGACTGCAGGGCCACACCACCTATAGGTGGAAGGCTCAGCCTCCACGCCCATCAGTGGGGGGCCATGACTTCAGACAAATGGGTCCTCACCATGGTGAGATCAGGTTTGGCTCTGGAGTTTCTCTCCATGCGTGCCCCCCAAATTCTTTATCTGGTGCCCCAAGTCCAGGGACCGAGACAAACAAAGTCTGATGGCAGCTGCCATCAAGCACTTGCTGGATATCCAGGCTATCTAACGGGGACAGGGGTTCTATTTGATTCTATTCGTGATACAAAAGAGCTCGTGTGTGTGTGTGTGTGTGTGTGTGTGTGTGTAGGGCAATTCTGGATTTGAAACGCCTCAACCGTTGTCTGGAGTCCAAAAAGTTCAAAATGCAGTCACTCAATTCAATCTTGGACAGTATACATGAGGGAGACCTCCTTACCTCAGTAGACTTTAACAGAAGCATAGCTTCATGTACCAATCAGGAATGCGCACAGACAGTTCCTTCATTTTGCCTATCTGGACAATCATTATCAATACAGAGCCATGCCATTTGGCCTCTCATCAGCGCCGAGAGCCTTCACCAAAATTTTGGCGGCTCTGGCAGCCCACCTGAGATTGGTCCCGATAAGAATCCAGTGCTATCTGGACAACATTTTGATTCAGTCCTCATCAGTCATCCAAGCAGAGGAGGATCTTTGGACCATGATCCAGGCACTGCAGGCATATGGCTTCTCCATAAACAACAAGAAAAGCCATTTCGTTCCAACTACCAATTTGCTCCATTTGGGGCCATAATAAATACAGTGACCAGCCAAGTCTTCCTCTCTCCGGCAAGACAAGCCAGCCTTCAGCTACTCATCAGATGTGTCGTGGCAATGAGGGAGGTTCCATTAACACTTCTGTCACAGCTGCTCAGGAAAATGATGTTGTGCCTCTCCATAGCACTGTGGGCACGACTACATGCCAAGAAGCTGCAATGGTTTCTCCTACCCCATCAAAAATCTGGCAGGAGCCACTTGCAGGACAGGGTAAGACTCCAGTTGATGGTGCGACACTCATTCCGTTGGTGGGCCTCACCAGCTCTGCACAAGGATTGTCTGTTCAAAGAGCCGTCCCATATTACCATTACTACGGATGCCAGCCTTTCTGGTTGGGGAGCCCACAGCCAAGCCTTGATAACCCAGGGCAAGTGGTCTCAGGAAGATAGATCTCACCAGGTCAATTGGCTAGAGCTCCAGGTGATACATCTGGCTCTCAGGAGCTTCAAGGACTCCATCACAGGCCATCACGTTCTTGTCTTAACTGACAACATGATGGCCAAAGCATACATAAACAGACAAGGGGGGATGCATTCCAGGTCCCTCATGGAGGAGGCAAGTCACCTGGGTCACTGGGTGGACGTGTAGTAGCTGTTCTACTTGGACTGGTGCCAGCACCAGCAATGCCACCACTGGCAGCAGCTGCTGCATAAGCCCCTCCTCATGCAGGGACTGCTCTCCAGAGGCACCAAATTCCAAAGGTCGCAGACTTGGTGAAATATGGGGGAGATCCTGAACAACTGGGGTTCTAGCTCACACAGAATAATATATCAGCTACAGGATGAAAATGGAACTGTGGAAAGTAATATGGAGAAGGAAAAGAAAGTTACACAAGAATTTTTTGAAAGGCTTTATAGACAGGAAGAAATAGTACAGGGGAAAATAAGTGATTATTTGAAGGAAGAAACTGCACTTTCATTGATAGAAGAACAAAGGGAAGTACTAAATAAGAAAATAACATTATCTGAACTTAAAGAAGCAATTCAGAAACAAAAAAGTAATAAGACCCTGGGACCAGATAGGTTGCCAGGGGAAATTTATAAACACTTAGGAGATTCAATAGAATTATTACTATTGGAAATATGTAATGAAGTCTTGAGGAACGCAAAGCTACCAGAATCATGGAAAGAGGCATATATTACCCAGATCCCTAAAGAAGGCACTGACAACAAACAAATTAAGAATTATAGACCAATCTCACTGTTAAATTCGGACTATAAAATATTTATGAATATTATGGCGGAACGGATTAAAAAATACTAAATGGGAAGATACATACAGACCAAAATGGATTTTTTCCCATGAGACAAATTAGAAATAATACTAGAATAGTAATTAATATAGTGGAATATTATGAGGCGCAGCCAGAGAGACAAGTGGCCCTTGTCTTCCTGGATGCTCAATAAGCGTTTGATAATGTGAATTGGGAATTTATGGTCCACCCAATTAAAGCCATGAAATTCGGAGATAAATTTGAAAAGATGATTGAGTCAATTTACTCTATGCAAAAGGCAAGGGTAATAATAAATGGGGAGACCACAAACCTGTTTAAGATAATGAAAGGAGTTAGGCAGGGCTGTCCACTGTCACCTCTGCTCTTTATCCTGATCCTAGAGATACTACTACAAAGAATTAGACTAAATGTGGAAATAAAAGGAACTAAAATTAAACAGGAAGAATTCAAAGGGCAGGCATTCGCAGGTAATATGGTATTTGTCATAGAGGACCCATTGGAATCTGGACCGATATTATTGTAAGAGATAGAGAAATATGGGGAAGTCGCAGGCCTTAAAATTAACAAAGAAAAAACTAAAATGTTAATCAAGAATTTAACGGAGAAACAAAAGAGAGAACTCGAGGAAAGAATGGGGCTTTAAGCGGTAAAAAAAGTGAAATATCAAGGTGTCTGGCTAAGAGCAAGATGCTTAGCATTAAAAAGGATAACTACACGAAATTATACCAACAAATAGAGAAAGAGTTGGAAAGATGGGGAAAGTTACAGCTGTCACTATTAGGGAAAATCGCAACAATTAAAATGAATATTTTGCCAAAATTGCTCAATCTAGTCCAAATGATTCCCATAAAACTAGACAAGAATTTCTTTAAAGAATTAAATAAGATGACTATGAAATTTGTATGGGCAGGAAAAAAGGCAAGGATAAAATAAATTTTACTTCAGGATAGTAGAAGCAGAGGGGGTTTTGGACTCCCTGTGTGGGAGACTTATTATAAAGCAGCAAGTTTGGTTTGGGAAGGAATCAGGAAGAAGCACTATTTTAAAATACCAGGCTCCACTATGGAGGCAATGATCCACCCTAATACATTAGACATTGGTAAGATGCTAAAATATAATGAAATTCTGGATAATGGGGGAAGATTAAAGTACCTTTTTTCATGTATGGTGGCTTTGTTCAGAAATAAAAAAATACTGGATTAAAACACAAAAATGGCTAAATGAAATTACGCACTGCCAAATAGACTTGAAGCTTGAATTCCTTCTTCTGGGGATTATTAAAGGAAAATATCAAAAAAAAAAAGATTAAATATCTGATCATTCATATCACTACAGCAGTAAGAATTGTATTCTCACAAGCTTGGAAAATGTCCACTATACTGACATTGTGTAATAATCCAGAAAAGTTTTGAGTGTGCAGAAATGGACAAATTTATATAGAATTAAATAATAAGGAAGACTCAGAATATTACTCAACTTGGGAAAACTCGTATCAATGGCTAGAAAATAAAAATAGGAAATAGATCAAAATAAAACATAAACTGTGTTTACACATACTTGATCAACACATACTTGATCTGGGAATATATGAATAGAGTTAAGATTTGTGTGCTATCAGAACGATGTTGAATTTTACAATTATTATGGACGTACTTTCGTTACAGATGTATTTGTATTTGTACTTTAACATTTTAAACTTTAATAAAGGTAGGGAATTTATCATGAAAATTTTTCACTAATCTATCTGCCTTCACATCCCAGCTCTTAACCCAGACAAAGGGTACTCCCTCCAATGGACTAAATATTGCAAGTGACCCCTATGTACTCTGGAGTCCAATATTTTCTTAACCTCATAATAGGTTTCTCGTGGATGCTGGATGGTCCTGCAGTCTTAGCTGTGAACTGACTGCAGGTTTCAGTAAACTGCTATGGAGAACCGAATTCACTTTCTCTAACAGGCGTGGGAGGTTAAGTTCTACTGTTACTGAGTTAATTTACTTTCAGGGAAATGGCCCTAGGAACTTAGGTCCTAGTTTCTTGCTAGGCAAGCTCATCTTAAGGTGTTTGATTATAGATACATGCAATTTCCCACCCAAAACGGGGGTTGGAGAGATCGTCGTTTATCCTCTTTCTTGTATGTCTTTGCTGCCTCCGCTAGTGCTTTCTTAGTATTCTCCCAATCCAGCTTTAGCGATTCCATCCATTCGGCCAGGGTCATGGATGATGGCAACTCTTGTGACAACTTGGCCAAGGGAACAAATTCCATGTCGCTAGTGATTTGAAAGGGGATTAGCCCAGTGCTAGTGTGCACTGCATTATTGTAAGCTACCTGCGCAAAAGGCAGCAAATCTGCCCAATTCTCTTGTTGATAGTCCACATATCATCCCAGGTACTGTTCCACCATGGTGTTTGCGCATTCCGCGGCTCTGTTAGTGCTCGGATGAAAAGCCGAGCTAAATTCCTGGGTCAATCTGATGGACTTTAGGAACTCCCTCCAGAATTTAGCAGTGAACTGAACCCCTCTATCAGAGATGACCCTAGCACACCATTTAGCCAGTAGATTTGCTTGATAAATGTCTTGGCCAACTTTCTAGCTGAGGGCAATCCTGAGCAGGTGGTAAAGTGGGCTTGTTTTGAAACTAAGTCAATCATGTTCCAAATAACTTTTATTCCCTCCACTTTCTGGGAGTTTGATTATACAGCCCATAGCAATTTCCTCCCAGGGCCTGCACGGATCGGCCATTTGTTGGAGAAGCCCAGGGGGTTTCCCTGGTCTCATTTTCATGGTTGCACATCTAGCGCAGGTCCTAATGTAATCCTCCACATCTGCTTTCATCTTGGGCCACTAGAATTGCCTCCTGGCTTGGTGGAGGGTTTTTAGGAATTGGAAATGGCTGACCAATTGGGAGTCATGGCTGCACTATAGGACCTGAAACCTCAAACTGGCAGGAAACAGCCTCAAACCTCCCAGTTTTCAGCAGCTCCGTCAGTGGCAGGGCTAATGGTGGAATGAACTGTCTGTATGCTTGGCGGCTGCCAGTCCAGCACTGCTTTCACTTTTCCTGGGTCCATTTCGATTCCCTCATTTGACACTCGGGTAGCCCAGGTAGTTTAGGGAAGTCTTACGGAACTCGCATATGGACAGCTTTGCATAGAGCTTCGTGGCTAGGACTTTTTAAAGAACCTTCTGCAATAGTTTAATGTGTTCTTCTAGTGTCTCATTAAATATAAGAATGTCATTTAGGTAAACTAGGACACCCTTGTAGAGATGCTCATGCAGCACCTCATTAATTAGTGGATGAACACAGGAGCTCCCTGAAGCCCGAATGGCATGATCTTAAACTGGAAACTGCCTAACGGGCAGTTAAAGGCGTTCTTCCATTCATCTTCCTCTTTGATCCACACCTGGTAATAAGCTTCTCTTAGGTCTAGCTTGGTGAATACTTTGCCCTTTGCTAGGTAGTTTAGCATGTCCTTAGGGGAAGAGGGTAGGTGTTTTCTAGACACACAGCGTTAATTCCACGAAAATCAATGAAAAGCCTCATCCCCCCCTCCTTATTTTCTTTGAACAACACTGGGGCCACCACCGCAGGCTGAGTGAAGCCCATCACCAAATTGGCATTGATTTATTTCCTTAATTCGTCCATTTCTTTAGGGGTCTTGGAATATCTTGGGTTTTGGTAGCTTGGCTCCCGGCACAAATTCTATTGCATAGTCGGTGTGTGTGGGGAGGAAGTTACATTCATGCTTGCTGATCTCTATACTCTCTGGGCACCTGGGTGCATTCCGGTGGGCCATCTGTGGCAGCTGTGGTGCCCTCTCCCTGACCAGGACTGCTGGAGGGCGAAACCTGTTGAGCTTTGGCCTGAGGGAGTGGCGGCAGTGGGCCAATGCCTATTTTTAAGCTTTCGGTAGCCCTCTTCCTACGTAATGCTTGGACCCCATTTGTCTAGCCAAGCAAGACCCAGGATGAGCGACTTGGTCATCTTTGGGGCTACCAAGAAGTATATGAGTTCCCAAAGGCATCCCATCTCTAGCTTAACAAGCTCAGTGACTAAAATGGCTGGGGCTCTGCCTACTAGTGTCCCATTCACTTGCTCAAAGTGTATGGGGCAGCCCAGGGGTTTTGTGTCTATCCCTAGCTTTTGGACGGTCGGGAGGCTGATTAGGCACCTGGTACAGCCGGTGTCTATGATGGCATTTATGTCCCCTTGGGCTCTTCCTGGCCAATCTGTGGAATTCTCAGATAAATTCTTTTGGGGGTCTGTTCCTCTGCTTTAGGTTCTTGATCTCTGCCTGAGCTTCTTCTCTGTGGGCCGTATCTTTGAATCAGACCCGAAGTGGTAGCATGAATTTGTCTGCGTCCTCTAGTTCTGGGGCTCCTTCGTTGTGCAATTGGGCTATCCCTTCAGCTGCTTCTCCCTCCATCATATTGTCAGCAGTTGCTGAGACTATCTCCAGGTCTGTTTGGTATTGATCCCCATATCGGTTAAGGTGGGATCAAATCCAATTCAGGAAATAAGCCAGCTTCCCAAGGTTCTGTTGAAAGTAGCTCTGAACTGTGGGGGAAGGGCGGCTGGTGGTGCCGGCTGCAGAGTCAGGGCAGATGGTGGGACCGGGGCTGGCATCCACTTGTACTGCACCCATCCCTGACTAGGGTAAAAGGCCCATTCAGGGGGGATTTGGTCTGTGGGGGATAGTTGGATAGGTGGCTGTTGAGGAGGGGTATTTGGTCTCGACAGCTCTAACGTTTCTCTCCACGATTCCGGGTTGGATTGACCCAGAGGTCCCTGCTTCTGGCTGGCACCAGTTCTCGTTGTAACTGTCATCCCAGTAGACTGGGCCCAGCGAGAAAGATTAAGATGCAAGGAAGATTAAGATATGATCTGCTTTGTGCCAAGTGGAATGGGGCAGATGCTCCACTCTGGACAGCCTTGGCCTAGGAAGGTGAATGTGGGCTGAGTCAGAACCCAGCCAGGCTGGCCCCTTAGAGGGAATTGGGCGATGACAGGTTGGCCACTTGGGAATTGGGTGATGCTGCCCACGCTGAGCTGACCAAATCTCTCCAGGAGGCCAACTAGCAACTGGCTTCGAGATGGCGGATGAAGACCCCACTCTCTGGAATTGCTCATGGGGTTTCGTTGCTCTCCACTCGAAAACTGTGGTGTGCTTGGCCTGTCCTGATGCGATCTGGGGTTCCTGGAAGGTTGCCCCACCAACCGACTCTTGTGGTGATGGGATTCCCGCAGCTTCACCCCATTTGGAAGGATCCATTTGTGTAATCTGCCAGGGTGCCAGCTCTTTGGACTGGGCGCCCTCCCGACGCTTGGCCTCTGCAGCATCTACCACAGCTGCCAAGGGGTAGCAGATAGTCCCGCAGATGATCTCCAAGCTAGTCCTTGTGGCTCCCTCAGTGTTTGCTGTCTTCTTCTCCATCTTCCCTGAGCCTTTGCACTATCTGGTAGATGGGGAAGGTGCCTGGGGCACAGGACCCTAGACAGTGAACCCACGGTGTGTAGAGCTGCTTGGTAGTTTTAAAAGGAGATTCAGGTTAATGTCAGAACTCCAAGTAACACCCCCAACAGAATCAAAACTCCAAGGCAGGCATTTTCCTCAAAGCTTAAATTTATTAGAGATGTCATTTTGGCACATCTGGGAAAACCCTAATCTGAAAGCCCCTGGGTTTTCTCCACCCAAAGTAAAGTCAAAGTTCTTTCCCCTCCATCGACATGGGCATCACATGGTCCAATAATATCACTGTTCCAACTGTAGTTGATTCCCAGTCATGCCTCCCCAGGTTCAGGCTGAACTTCCTTGACCCCCAAGGGAAAAATGTTGTTATGGCTATACAGACTACACTGTCTCCATCCACCCCCTCCCATTCCCACAGCTTCCTCATCTTCCCCATGTGGCAGCCTTGAAGATCCAAATTTAAAGATGGCCTTCAGGGCTGACATCTGTAATTTCATGCAGGAATATGGGGCCGAACTGGAGATGCGAGCAGCCCAAATAAGATGTGTGACCATGGTTCTGGTTGGTGCAGCTGCCAAGCGGATGGTCTTCTTCTACAATGACAATGCCCCCCTCCCAAATGCATAACTATGACCATTTTATGGCAGCCTTTCACCAACCGTTCGAAGACCCACTGGCAGAGTGCAAGGCTTGGGCCTAGATGAAGGTCATCACCCAAGGGCAATTCCAAGAGCTGGCATACCGGCTAGCCACATGGCCTGAAGACATCCTCATTGACTCCTTCAAAAGTGGCCTCAACAATGACATCTACCACATCTGCATCTCCTGTGGAGCCCCCATACACCCTACAACACTGGTATGTGTTGGCAGATGAGATAGAGATCAATCTCACCTAGCATAACGCCAGGGGGCCCGTGGATGGTGCAAGTCTTTCCCTCCTTTTTTTTTCTTAGAATTTGAATTCAAATTCTTTATTGGCCAAGTGTGATTGGACACACAAGGAATTTGTCATAGGTGTATATGCTCTCAGTGTACATAAGGAGAATAAAATACATTCATCAAGAATAAAAAGATACAACACTTAGTGATAGTCAAGGTTACTAATAAGCTATCAGATCGTACTAGGAAACAAATAACAACAATATAATTGAAAGATACAAGCAACATGGTTATAGTAATAAGTGGGAAGAGATAGATACTAGTAAGGAAGAGAAGAATAATAGTAATACAGTCTTAGTAAATTATTTGACAGTATTGTGGGAATTAGTTGTTAAGCAGAGTGATGGCATTCAGGAAAAAACTGTCCTTGTGTCTAGTTGTTCTGGTGTACAATTTTTTGTTTTTTTAAAAAATTTGATTTATATACCGCCCTTCTCCGGA